>JXWZ01003435.1:0-41800 GCA_000956215.1 Anopheles farauti No. 4
TAACGCCGGTGATCGAGCGCCAAGAAGAAACAGCCTTGGCAGTTGAGCATGTGTTGGTCAGCTGTACGGTTTTCCGAGGAAGTTATCTGCTACTCCTTGAACAACTACATAAACCGTTTCTTTTTCCTACTCAGCTCCGACTGTTATTAATACCATAGAAATCCAAAGCAATATTTAAATGAAACATATTAAAAAAGTATATAAACAAAAAATATCGAAAACGAAAGGGTTTTTTTTTAATTTTTGATATCATCCTATAGTTGTTTTGTTTAAAAATCAGGCTGCGGAGCAATAACCTTAGGCTACCCAACATGTGTCCTATTCTAGCTGAATACATTTAAATTTCGATGGCTTGTAGATGGCACCCTTAGCTCGCGAGCATGCTTTAATTTGCTCACGCGGTTGCGATGAGAGAGCGGGAGCGAGAGAGCCGGTTGCGTTTGCCTGCTCCGCCGGTATGGATTGCGTGTATTTGGCCTGCCGGTCGGCCGTTCGTTCTCTGTTTGTGGTAGCAGCGCCCAGGCCAGCCCAGTGAGAGTCACTGCACGGCGGCCGCCCCCTATCTCGACCGAACCGCGCAACGAGTTTGACGTTTTGCTGCTGGGTGCTGCTCGTCCGTTCGTCCGTCCGATCCGGGTGTTCCGACGACGACGACGACGACGCAAAATTGTGTCTTTAGGAACAGGCCAACAAGCCAACAAACACACACGCCTCGGTGGTGTGTCACTGCTCGTACCGTTAATCACCTTGGCAAGTGAGCGAAGCTACCGAAGCAGTGGAACGAAATTCACAACACAACTGACGGGAAAACCTTACCCATACAGGGCTTTGCTTTGTGTGCGAAGGCGGCGGTGATGTGTGTTGTTAGATAATATTTCTAAGCGACGTTTTCCGAACCAGAGTTGGAAGAAAAAGTAAGCAAGTCTTTAAAAAAAAGTGTTCTGTTTCCCGTCCCGTCCTGTGGTGTTGCATTCAGTGGTGTGGTTAGGTAAAAAGTGCATAAATTCATGGCCGAAGCTCTATAACAGTGCAATTTTTTCGGTGGTTTTCTCTGTGGCCGGCTCTTGTGTCTTCAGTGGCTGGTGGAAAGAATTTTCTCCCGAAGTTTTCCCCCACAAAAGGGCTCCCGAAAGCAGCAGCTTTCGGTGTGGCCGGGAGAAACACGGGAAAACACATGCGCGCGCGGTGTGATGTATTGGTGTGTGGAAAATTCGCGCACTGGTTTGCGTGAAAAATGATATTCCCGTGGGCACTCCGGTGTGTGTTCGAATCCGGCGGTGCGAGCCAAGTTTGTGGTGCAAAAGACGCCTCGTTCTGTGCGGGCTGAAGCGATTTGTGGTGAATTACGCGGAAAAATATTAAAAAAAATTGTTTGTATTAGGATTACTTTTAGCTTAGTTCTATTTTATAGAAAAAGGCCTGTGTTTTGCTTGTGGTAAGTGTCTTAGACGGATAAAAATACACGTAAACGTCACGCAAACTCACTTCTTAACAAACCAAATTTTGGCTGTTCTTCAAACACAAAATTCTTACCATATAAGTGAATGTAACAATAATCGCTTTCGAAAGAAACAGGATAACCTGGTGAAAAAAATTCCCCCTGATCCTCTGTGCGTCGTTGCGCTTATCTGCATTATGCATTTGTATCGTGCCCGTGTGCCGTACGGGTGCGGCAATTCTCAACACACGTTTGCTTCCTTTCAAATCCTTCAAAACGCTAAGTTTGAACCGGGGATAAAGCGTATCCCTACGACGCCCTTTGTGCAAGTGTGTGTGCGTTCTAATGCTGTACCGTCGCAGTATAGGGAAGCGTACTAGCGTAACCGGTGGGGGAAGCAAACCGGAAGGGATGTTACGATACAGGAAGCACGTATATCCCTTGCGAGTGCCGGTGAACGTATGCCGTGTGTGTTTCTAACAGAAAGGAATAATTCATAGCAATCAAAATACTTCGAATGGCTGATGAAATGATGGATTATTAGCAATTTTTCGGTTTCATGTTTTGAAGTTTTAAGTTTTTTTTTCATAAATGCAAGTTGTGGCGCTCTTTAATTATAAATGATATTTATTTTATTATTCTTACTTGTTAATGGGCTTTGTAAATTGCCAAATAGCTTATACCAGAAGCATAGAAGTCTTAAATTGTTTAAAATCATTTTAAATAGGTAATTATTGTATCTAATTGCAAGCTTAACATAAACTTTTCCAGTTTTTTCGAAGAAGTTTTCGAAGTTTTGGAATGTTAGTATTTTTACAGAAAAGTGCATGATTTTTTCCCTTACTCTTAATAACGTATTTAAGGATACGGTTTCTTTTGTATTTTTGAATAAATACAAAAAAAAAATTAATTACTCCTGCACCATCAATCAATTGTTTTCATCTATTTGAAAATCAATACCTGGCGCTAGTAATTAACTCTCGTGTGTGGGAATTTGAACATATTTTGCTTATGATTGTATTGGATATAAAAAAAATAACGTTTTGGTAATTCTGGTCCAAAGTGATAATTCTATTCAATAAAATAATAACAATATAAAAATTAATAATTTTCTTTATTTTTTTTTCAAAATTTTTATAAAGAAACCTGACTCGAAAGGTACCTAGCAAACACAAAACATGATGAAAATCCATACAAAATATCTTCTCATTTCTTAAGCCGCCTACATGACATCATCACGTTATGGTGAAAAAATTGTGCGCCTAAACATTATAAATTACATGCAAATTATCGCATCGGGGACTCTCCATTGTTTTGCACGTTTTCTTTTGCAAAACTGCACCTTAATGATTCACATCCCGTCTGGCACACTCGGTTGCAAATGTTGAAGCATTTTGTTCTTTCCGGCTGGTGGCGTTAAATTTGCGAATTTTCAACTTTTATCGCTGGTTCGAGTGTGTTAAAATGGGGGATAAAACACGGCAATGCAGCGTGTTGATTGTTTTATATCCTCAGGAAGCTAGGTAATGGAGGCCACTGGTGTGGTACTAAAGAGCAAGTCTGGCCGTCCGGCTCGACTTCGATCGTGTTGTGTACAATTGTGCGAAACAAATTGCGGCGTTGCGTAAATAAAAAAAATAGCTAAAACATTGCAGTACAAGTCGATTAGTAGTGTGATGCGTGTTGGAAGCCCGCGAGGAACTTTGTGGGACGTTTTGCTGGCTGTCAACACACGGTCGCGAAAGGTTTTTGTGTCGGTTAGTGCACCTCTACCTTGCCACTGGGGTGGTGTGGCGTCTGACCTGAAAGGGGTCAGGTTTTAATCGCCGCTGACGCCACCTTCCTTCCGAGGGCGACAGTTTTATGGGTCCGTTGTCTGCTGCCCTTGCCTTCATCGACTGAAAGTGCTCCTTGCAAAGCTCGAATAGCTTCGACAAGGTTTCGGTTTAGGGCGTGAAAATGTGAAATTTATGCTGGCCATTTTCGCCTCGCCTGTTTCCAAGTGCAGCAGCGGCAACGAATAGTTTGCTTCGAAGGCTGTTTGGGACGGTGAAAAATCGATCAAATGTTTCTCCCGGTCGGTCGACTACCCCATAGCTTGTGGAAAAGCGTTCCCCACTTGCAAGCAACATGAAATAAGGACACAAACAACCTGCACAACACCGTCTTTACGATTACTAACGAGAAAGTGTGATACGATTAGCTTGGACCCATTATTCGTCGGCTGGTTCTCGAAGGCTAAGTTTGTTACACTTCAAAAAAATATCCCTCCTGGTGCGATTGGCATCGATCGGTCTGTGCAACAGTTTTAAGGTTGGTGGGAGATAGGATTGTATCTTAGCATTAGCGGCTGATAGGTAAATAAATGGATTATTGAGTTCTGATTTTTTAACGCTAATTTGTTAAAGTTGTAAAATTAATAATTTTAAAATAAATTTATATTGGCTAACAGTGCTGCCAATACAAATATATGTGCCAAGTGCCCAAGTGCCAGTGCTGCGAGACCTAAACACGCATAATTTACAAACTGTAGAAATTTTCCAACTCGCTAGCGTTAAATTGTAATAAATAAATGTGTTATTTTTCCTGTGTTTCAATAATAAAAAATAGTTAAAATTGCATAATAATTCAAATTTTGTTGCCAAAATTTAACAGTAAATGTTTTTCATTATATCCGGCCAGTATGAAGTTTTTTAAAAATATTTTTTCATCAAAGTTCAATACAATCAATATATTTGTAGTGAATGAATGCCTATAAAAATATTCAAAATTGTGTTGTTTTATTGCAAGTAATGTAATGTGAAAAATATTAAAACATAAATAAATTTGGTAAAATTTAAACAACATAGGTTTTGTGCTCTGTGGCTTGTGATGGGAACTTTGGTACAAATTAAGTGTTTTATGAGAAATTTTGCTTCATAATTGCTTTATAAAGAAACAAGTGCTGAAATTTCTACTTTTATTTTTTAGCAATGTCGGAAACCGCAAAGACAGTCCAGTCGGAGTAAGTCACCAAACTATTTCCCATCGTTTTAAAGCAATGCAAACGATCAGGAAGGTGACAAAATGGTTTGTTCACTCATGAAAATGCTTTTAAACGATAAAAACTTGTTGTGTCGTTCGTTTGGCTGCGTTGCAATAATCAGAAACGGCAAATATGAAAAGAATCCCCGTCCATTATTGACAGCCAAATAGAGAGTATTTGGTTTGGACACAAGATCATGCTGTATGTTTGGTGGGACCCAGCATGGTGTGGTCTATTATGAGCTGCTACAAATAAACTGAATTAGACATTTGATGCATTTGAATTGATTACTGTGAGAGAAAACGAGGGCTTACAAGTTCAATCGATAAATACGATAAATTTATTTTTCAGGTAAAAACATGTGTAGGCTTATTTAAATAATAAGTTTTACATCTCCCGCTCTAATAGAATTTACTTGACGGTTTTTTGCAGTATCAAAGTAGAGAATCCGTTTTATTTTAATTTGAATAAGTCGTTTGACCCAGGAATTTGCAGTTAAATATTCCTAGTTAAAATGGGTCAAACATATTTTGTGGAATCAAATTAATTTACAAATACTGTAATGTAAGAAATCTTTAAACTGTCTAAAATTATCAAATTTATTGAAACAAACTAAGCTACCTGCTTCCGGTACAAGTATGATATGAAGATTTTCCCTCAGCAAAAAAATATCGAAAAGTCCCAAAAATTACGGAAAAAGTTCAGCTTTTTAAAGAAAATCCAATTATTTTGTCTTTTGTCTTTGTTTTTGGTTTATTAGTTATCTCAAGCTATTAAAAAAAATGGTTTTAGAACCTGCTTAATGTGACCGCTCGGTCTTTTCAGTGCCTTAATTGGGTCTTTACGTACTCTTATCGTAACAAAAAAATGGTATCACTCCTTTGTGTTGTTGATTTCGTCACAGCAGCTGGAGTCAATTGCATCATCGCCGCAATCCCGACTTTGCCCGTGGCAATTCCGTACCTTGGAGCTCTATCGTTCTTCGTCTGGTTCTCTCTGTTTTACCTGTCCTACATTGGACCCAGAGTGAGTGTGTGTGTGTGTGCTAAAAGAGAAGCCCTTGCAATGGTGCAGCAGCTTGCTTCTCTAAGCGTTCTGGCGGGACAGAGATTTGCTAAATGGGAAGACGCCAGGAGGGAAAGAAAATGACGCTTCGAACATGGGCCTTTTGATAGGGCAGACATGATGCAGCGGGTTTTGCGGGGGGTTGGATCGTAGTCGCGGTCTTGATCGTACACACAGACACACACACACACTCACACACATGAGCACCGGTTCATGTTGGCGTGGAAATATGTAACGGAAACTGACAAGGGACGGGCTCGTTCGTAGTCGTTTGTCACCTCATTCTTGGGGGCTCCGTCTCGGCGGGAAAGGGCATATGCCCTTCACAGTGATCGTGCAATTGCGCGGCCGAAATGAAACTGGACTGGTGATATTGCGCTGTCATCATTTTATTAGAAAAATATTCAAACTCGGTGTGTGAATATTGTTTTTTTCTCTCTGTGCCCCTATTTATTTACGAGGCAACCCATGTTTTTTCACCTCATTTTGGGGTAAATTTCCACCGAACGTGTGATTAGAGGCAATATTTTATTTCGCTTAAAACGGACTAAAAAGTTGTCTCAACACGACCACTAAGTTTTTTTTTAAACGGGAGGGCAAATTTTTGCTCCAACAAACTTCTCAGCATCCCGCCCGGAACCGCTGGAAATGAGAGCATGAGAAAAGCTGAGCTGAAATTGATCGTTTCGGGACGGGAAACGGATGTCGTAACGGTAATAAGGGCGAGCTCGGGGACATCAACACGCGCCGTGAAGAAACCGGGAAGGGAAAAGGCGTCACTAGCCGAGCGCTCACCAAACCTAATTCTCGTGCGTGTTTTAGGCCCACGGGAAAGCTCGGGGAAAAACACTGCAAACACACGGACCCACACACACATACGTGTATATACGCAGATATAAAGGGTTCGTCAAGATCTGAGACGATTCTGGCTTTGGAAGCTGGTGTGTATTTGCGAGCGGGCCGAAGAAAATCCGCCGTGGCCGAAGATGATGGCGAAGAACCGTGAACCACGAAGAAGTGAGGAATAAAGCAAGCGACTAGCCCGAAAGAACACCGCAGTATAGGATGGCAGGAGATGTGAGGATGAAAAAAAGCATACCCCGCAAAAGCAGCGAAAATGCCCGCGAAAGATCACCGCCACCTTCTCTCCTCCTCCAGCAGTAGCAGCAGCAGCATCGACCGCGACTACTGCCGGAAGAAGGAAAGAAGGGAGCGTGAGAGCGAGTGGGTTTGGAAAGCGAAAAAAAGAGCAACCACACCGAAGAAGTTCGTTGAACTGGTTCTGCGCGGTAGAGAACCTCTTCTACCGTACGCGGCGGCAATGCACTTTTCTCTTCCTTTGGCTAAGAAAAGAAGCCGGGCGCGCGGGCCTCACCAGAAAACAAACCACCACCCGGTCGTTGCGAAGATTTCTGTGCGAGCTTCGGGAGCGATTTCTAGGGAGGGTGTGCCTCACTTACATGGTGAGATGCGCGTTGTAAATGGCTAGTTGATGGCCGTCGATGCTGGTGCATCTTCAGCATGGTACGGCACTGAGGTTTGTTTTTAGTTTTATTACGCCATAGATGCGCCCGGGGACAGGATTAATTGTCTTCCTCCTGTGCTTCGGTGCTGGTGCTGGTTGTGTTTGTGACAGACGGCAAACGGGTGTAGAGCTAAAAGAAGCTGACCATCGGCAAGCGAACGATAAGCACATAATAAAGTGTGCGACACAATGTTGCTTGCGTCGAGGCGTGGAAGTATGTATATGTTTTATTAATTGTGGAGATTACTGTAGCCCTTAGAAGAGTTTGTGCAATATTTTTGCGCAATTTTCTACCGGTTTTGGATGCGTTATTGTGGGTTTCAATATTTTAATCATGATGTTTGATATGTTTTGATTTATGTTAACCATCGTTTTTAATAGGTTATCATTAAAACGTATATTTTTTTTATTTTGGAGATTTTTATCGAAAACAATAACTTACAAATTACCTTAAATTATCTTATGCTTTTTTCCAACTTTTTTTTTTAAATTTTGGACTCTAAATTTTACATTGTTTTCATATTATTTCATTAGTAAATGTCAAATAGTTTTAAAATAGTAAATGTCAAATTATTTTTTATTTATATTCTTCCAATTTAAGCTTTATTTCGTGTGAAACCTGTTGTTTTTCTATTCGAATTTTGAAGACTATTTAATTTTTATTGTTTTAGTTTGGAAAATGAAACGAGGAAATGGAATATAAGCAGCAAATTACATTTTTTTTATTTGGTACTGACGGCCTGGCCGTATTGCTAGTTACATTATTTTTAGGTAGTACACATTTATGAACATTATGGAAAATAAGTTTTCATTACTTATTACTTTTATATAATTTAATTTTTGCTAAACGATTTTTCTAAGAATTTTTAGGTAAATCCTTTGTACAAAAATTACAATCTCAAATATTACATGAAATTCATCGTGATTCGAACTTTTTTCTCTTTCTATCAAATACGTCATGATCGAAAATAATTTCTTTAAAAAGAAAAAAAATGTTTTGATTTGCGATGTTAGGTTAATCATATCGTTACAAATATTTACTTTATTCAATTACTGCAGTTAGTCTATTATAATGTATTAAAAGAAAAATATCAGTTTTGTCCCCAAACTTTTGCATTCCGCTTTAGCAAATCTGTTACCAAATCAGTTCCATTCGATCTTGAATATGCTATTTCTTGCTTAGGGCTAACGGAAAGAAGGAGCTGAGAACTAAGAAATGATCCATTAGGCACAGTATGAAGTAAGGTATTTTTGTTGCTGCTGCTGCTACCGCTACTCTGCTGCGCACGGTTTTTTTGTTGTCTTGTTTCGTGATCGAAACGAAACGACGAGACCTGCTGTGTCGGTAGAATCGAGCAGCGCGTAACCACTGCTGGTAGTTTACCGTAATTTTAATGAGCAAAATCCGTTGCTTAGCATTTCAGGAACGGTGGAGACCGGCCGCCGAAGAACAACGAACTCCCCCCGTGCTTCCGCTACGGTTCGAGATGATGGATGAAGGGAGACGTCGGTGTATGTGGGGGGTTTCGTGTCTTTCGACGCAGCATAATCATGATGAATTCTGGTAATTCTGTGCGATTATGCTTTGCTCATGGGGTTGAAAATATCTTAATCGTACATTTTGATGGAGTATGCATTACTAGCAGGTCATGTTGAGCGAAAGTTTTAGTAGCAAGCATGTTAGAAATACTTAAGAATTAGGTAGGAAAAAGATTGTTACGTACCACGTTAACTTTCAAACAATATCGTAGTCTTTCCAATCGTATTTTATTCGGGTAAAATCGCTAGCGGAAGCTTGATCAATGTGGCAAATTTGCGAAAAGACCTCTGCAACGTTTCATGAGCTGATTTTTTGAGTGTCAATTTTGGTGAGAACTCTTTAAGCGCCATGCCGGTGTTGAATTTAAATTGGAACGAATTTCCGCAAATCAAAAAAACTCTGCAGCTTATTTGGACCGTGTCGAACTTGTAGTCAGAACGACAAAGAACAAGAGCATCAAAACCTTTAAAAATCTGCTGGTAAATATAAAGAAAAAAAAACTGCATTGTGAGAAATTCTGGAGGATGCCCGTGCCCGATACAAACGAAGGAAAGTGCATGCTGGGTGGTAAAATTTTTCCCACTTACTAAATCATCCCCCCTTCGCTGTAGCTTCATCACGAACTTGGCCTGGAAGCGGCGCAGCACGACCGTAGCATGCCAGCACTCTAGAGTGTTGTGTTTCGTGCCAAGGTATTTTGTTCGTACGGTGGAAAATGGGGTCTCTGCGGTGCAGAATGTTCCAGATGGGGCCGGCTTGCCGATGCGGGAAAGCGTTTGGGAAGGTGGTTTGACTGTATGTGTGTGAGTGTGTGTGTGTGTGTGGGAAAATTAATCGAAAAGTGGCCGTATTATTCCACGAGTGGAATTCTTAAGGCCAACTTACTTCAAACGCACGGCGATGAGCTGGCTTTGAGTGGGTAATCTTGAAACAATTGGTCTTCGGTTGCGGACGGAGATGTGTGAGACAAAGGAAAGCCTGCTAGCTAGGTTCGATGTCCCGTGAGGACCCAGACATTGGCATATATTTAGATTTTGCCGGTTTGTTGGATGTTTATACCTTGCTTTTTGTGTCTAGCACTCTTCCAAAAAAAGCTTCATTGATTTTAAGTAACGCTTATGTTTTTATATTAGGTTTTGGGGCTTCGAAGTTTTAATTGATAAGTTCAACAGAGAGCCATGCTTCAAATATTTGAAAAATATAATCATCAAACCGATCTTGGAAGTAGTACTAGTACGAATTTACAATAATATGATATCTGTGAAACTTTATTACTAGAAAAAATGTTAATAAAAATACTGAAATTTTCACTAATTTTATATTTATTTTTCCTTTTTTATTTGTCTCGTTCTAGGCTCGTTTTGGAATCGCTTGCAAAACAACAACCAAACCTGCGACGACAATCGAACGCCCATTCATCATCTTATACACAGTCTTATCCTGCGCGTGTGCTTGAGCGCTCAATTTAACTACCGTATGAAGTGTTTCCCCGGTGATATTGCTTTAAGAACGTTCTTGCAAGCAGATAACTCAGTCTGGCGCGCCATGTCTGGTGTTCTTCGGTTTGGCACTCCTTGTGGTGCATATGTTCACCACCGGCCGGCTACCAGCACAGTCTGGAAATTTTGCCACGAGAGCGGTCCAATATGAAAAATGAAGTAGCGTTTGTTTCGCCACAGAAAAAAAGCAAGCCCAACCGAAACGATCGAATGCATTATTGAGTGCAAAATGCGACGACGAGGGAAGGACACGCCGGTGTTGCAACGGTGCCGCAGCGTAACACAAGCCCCAAACAACCCCCGCGAAGCGCTACCGATTGCAAGCGGCCACTCCGACTCGGTTGCACTGGTCATCGACCGCGGCGGTGCGTGTCTGGCCTGCTGGTGTGCACCGGTGCAGAAAGTGCGACCGTGTGTCCATGTCCTTGCCGCAACAACCATCGAACGAAATCGATTCGAAGCTCGCACGCGACCGCCTCAAATTCAAATCCTCAAAGCTACTTCAACTCGGTTCCAAATCGATCGAATATTTACCTCGGAATAGGCGCAAACGTAACCTCCCCCGGGCAAAGTGCCAAGTGTCGCAACAATATCAACACCGGCCGTAGTCGTGTCAAGCCACGCGAAGCCACTATCGCACCGAAAATGACGCATTTTTTCAGGCCCGAATGTAACGAATGCGACTGTCGAAGGACGGCTCGAAAAGGAAGTGGTAGAAAATTAAGGTTTTAAAAATAAAATCAACAAATCCACCGACACCGGCTGTGATACGCACTGCCGTACGCGGTTTGGCACAGTGTTACGCATTTGTGCATAATTTAAAATGGAACAGGACGCCGAAAATCATCATCAAAAGGCAGTACCTTCGCTTTGGGATGTTTGCGGAAAGTCTCGGACAAAGCGCCAGTGCTTCCGTCGGAAAGTGAACGGACGCGGGCGGCTTGCATAGATCCGCGAGGACGATGACAACGGGGTACCATGAAGATGTCCTTCCGTCCTTGGCGTCTTCACGTCGTCAGCGTGTAGGCTTCATCGCTAATCATCTTCTTCGCGGTCAATGGGCGCGGGTGTTGACGTTATACGACCGTATGTTTAATGTGGCGTTACGATTTTCGTTGAAATAAAACGCAAAAAATCACTTCGCCATGATAGAGTGAACATGAATCGGTCATTATTATCGATCCGTTCACCAGACGATGTGAACGCGCGCGCTCCCCCCCGCTTTTATTAGTCGCCAAAGGAACGGAAACAAACTACTAGCGAAAGCATTTTTGAAAGCTGTCATAACGAGTGTGCTGTTTTTGATATAGTCGGTGTAGTTTAACAGTTCGTTTAGTTTAGATTGTATAATAATTTAAGCCTGCTTTTAATTATTCGAAAGGAAGGAAGGAAGGTTGTGCAATCGTGTAATGTTTTTCTAAATTTTTAATGGTTTTCATATGTTTCCTTCGCATAGCAAGCGCGTTCGAGTGAAAACAATATAAATATAGTCCAATACCAATTATTTATCGTGCGACAGTGAAACAAATATGTAAATAAGCAATCGAATCGAAACCCGTTTGCGTCAGGCAGTTGAAGGCGGCGTATGAATCCTATCGCACCGTTGTCGGGCATTTAGATATATTGAAGAAAGTATGTATCTGTTTCACGCCCGGTGCCCTGTTGCGAGCAGAATCTTTACGAGCGCCGCGCGTGTGTTGGTTTAGTGCTGGAGTGGGCGTGTTGGCGGTCCTGAGTGCTGAGTGTGTTGCGCGAGCGAATGGCAGCAATGATGCATCTGAAAGTGGTGGCAAAGTGGTAGTTTTACCAGTGATCATAGGCTAGGTATAGTAAGCATCGACGGTGTGTCCGCATCAGTTTCCGCGTTACCAACAGCAGCAGCACATCCTACCAGTAACACCATCCTTGTGCAGAGCCAACACAGCAGCATCAACATGAAGCGAACACCACGAAAGCCCAGCGTCTCCGGATTCAGCGTCGATCGGGAAAGTTTGGCCGAATGGGCAAAGGATAAGCCCCTCAGCATACTGCAGCTTGATCCGGCCGATCGCGCTGTACTGAGAATAGCAGGTAAGATGGACTGTTTTGTTATCGGGGATTGTCAACGTATGTCATTTTCTAATAGACCACAAGTTGACAACTTAAAATAACTTTGAATGGTTGAATCTTCTGGAGGTACTCTTGTCATGTGAGATTCAGTGTGCGATCCTTTACAATTCGTATAACTCTTTGAGGCTGCTGGAAGCTGCCCAATCGCTAATATTTCAGAACTCGTTTCTCGTATATGTTCTAAATAATTTATAAGTTTTGGAATGACGTTGGATAATGTTGGATCTGGATGAGGGTATTGAGTATTCTACACCAATTAAAACAATGAGTAATACGTAGAATATGGCTGCTTTGAATAATAGTGTTAGTTAAGAACAGTATGCCTAAGGAACTGATATCTTACACCTGTTCTATGAGGATATACATTTCTTCTTATAGGCAGACAGACAGAATGGATAAATTCTTAACAGATCATCGAAATAGGTCCCAAAATAACAAGATTCTTTCGAATGTTTTTAGAATTCTGTTTATGCTTAATAAATTACAACTGATGGTTATGGAAGCTAGGTAGTCAGGTAGCGTTACGTAGCACTATATCGAAGAAGCGATAAAGCCGGGTTCTACTCTGCCCATCAACACCTCTGTTCAAACATTCAGTACTCCCTAAGGGTCACCTCTCTAGGTCACAGTCTATTTTTACTGAACCAAGGTATGAATCGACCGATGACTTCAGACTTCTTCGGTTTTGGGTTACATCGGGAGAGGTGTGCTGAAAGTTACGCCACCGCACGGTGGACGTTACCGACATTGCCGACTAGCCGTACCCTTCAAACCGGGTGCACTGTTTATTTCCGTTCTTGACATAAATTAGCATTTCGTTCTGTACATACCGTCCGCGTTGGTCAAGGTTAAGGGCACTCACAAATGCTCTATTCTTGACTTGGGTCTAACCAAGCGGAGCTGATTGTCGCCGCCCAGGAAGAAGCTCCAGCTCCAGTCCATAGTTGGTTGATTGGTTTGGGTATATAACCTTCGTTTTTAGTCGTTCTTTTTTTAGCCACGCCGGCTTAGCCACGGGCAGGTGTATTAAATTTGAATATTCACACTTGACCGACACCTGACGCTCTTGTTTGACTCGAAAGCCTGCCCGTAATCAGTCTCCATGGTCGTTGATATTTTGTGACGCCCGACAAAGCCCATCGATCATAGGTAGTCCACCACCATGGGACAGGCGACAGATAAAAAAGAAGCATGATCTCAAGTATCCCTTTACGCCACATGGGGTGAAACCTCGCGGGCGGTGCAAGCTTGAAACGCTTATTCATGCGGGCACGTGGCGAAGCGTTTCTCTCTATTTTTTCCAGTTTAGAGAGTAAACAGTGTCGATCGATTATACTGTCATCGCTGTCTGACTAATCGTTTTGACAGTTGGTTCGAAATTAATTTGATCAGTCTCGGTCAGCGGGCAGGAATTGGAGGGCCCTTTGGTGGATTGTTAAACTTCACTGTCAATTATAATGCACTTTATTACTGTTTTGTTCGGGTGTGTTTGTGCATAGTTCACGTTCACATTATGATTGATTGCAGACGCGTCCACTGCCCAACACGTCATATCAAAGCGTGGTTGCATTGTTGATATTGAAAGAGGAATGGTTTCAATAAATTGTAGCAACCAGTTCTACTACTAGCATTATTTTGTGGTCTTCCTCTACGAAAAGCAAATTAATTTAACAATTTCCAAATGGAAGGTTATCTGTAGTGGGTAAGATCGCTGAAGAACAAAAAAGGTTTTTCATTAGGTCAAGAGCTTACCGAATTTCGTATAAAAATTAGCAATTTGATAAGGATGAGAGATTATCCTGTCTTTAGCATACTGCTATCCATATTATCTAATAAACGTCAGCCTTGATTGAAAAATAAGGCGTAAATAACGCATTAATCAGACACATTGCATAATTTATGGAGTAAATCACCCGGAAAGTATGCAAATTTCTTTATATAACCCTTTATGAAGGCAATGCCAACGAAATGATAATTTTTGTCAGCATGGTAGAATGATAAATGTAAAAAAATACGTTCTTCCATTTTTTTACTGCGAGATTTCATCACAATATTGTTAAAAATTTCGGCAAACGAAATTGCGCAATTAAAAAATGAATTTTCAAAATTTGTCCTCATCATTAATGTAAGATTTTTTCATGATGAACACACGACATATTGACATATTCACAATAAAATTTCATATTTAAACTATCCTCTAAAGGATCTTGAGGTAGTCCTACACTGTAATTAAGAGTCACCATTGAATCCAGAATAATTACGATGTTTCTGTAGTTCTGTTCCGGCGCAGGACCAGCTAACACTAGCCATCTATACGGCGTATTAAATTGCATAAACTGCTGCTTACTTGGTTGGCCGAGTTGTAGAGCCTAAGCTTTACATGGACCCCGCGTGAAGCCCTACCCGAACGGTGTTGAAATTCGATCGACTCCAGCTGTTCGTTTCTTCGAACGATATCGTTTCTGTCCGCCATCGTCTCAGTCCCAGGGGAGGCCATTGGCTGCAGGTCTGAATTTGGCTAACGTGCCCTGGTCTGACGCTTCCCTAGCGCATGTTTTATCGGGTCGTCGCTGGTTGCTTCAGCCTTCCCTTTCGTGTGTGTGCGTGTGTCGGCCACCAGAATGAGGCAATCATCAATCAAACCGATTGATTGGAGGCTTTTCGCGCTGGAGTTGGGGAGACTCATGTAACCCGACACTCGGTGCGAAGGAGAATCGTTCTGTGTAAGGTTTCGGTCCGGGGCCTTAACCGCAACGGATTTTTTTTTGTAGTTGTTGGCCTATTGTACCTCCCTACCTGTTTCCCCCGGTGGATGGAAATAAACTCGAAAAGCCGTCTAATTATGATCGGATATCCGTCCGCCGTCTCGCCGGCTGACGATGAACATAATAATAATTTTATTTATTTGCTGCGGCCGTCAATCGCGGAACAATCGCGCGAAAGGGTCGATTGAGTGGGAAGCAACAATGGGATGTGCCTCGAATTTGTGTGCTGTGTGAGAGGGCTCGAATCTTGGACGGTTGATATCCGGCGTGTCGGCAATATTCAACTTTAATGCTTACTGTTGTACACAACGCGTTTGGAAGTCCAGTACTCTGTGGCTTGGGTCACCAATATTGCACTTGACTCATGTTATGTGGCACGCAAAAAAAAAGAAAGGGTCATACCCATCGGTATTTCCCTTTACATAAAGGCAATGATTTGTACTTCTCTGCTTGCGTCTTCTAGGAAAATTGCTTTCAAGAAAGGCTCGTTTCGTAGAAGCAAATACGGCCCGTAAAAACGAGCAAGGGTGCGAAAAACTCAACCTCATAAAACGGAACTTCCATCCGCGCCACGATGGCGACGGGGCGGTGGCGCCAGAGCAGTGTATTTCGATCGACCAGAGCGCTTCTGACGTCACGTACGCATGTCGCAGGCGTGAATGATAGTGTGAGGCAGCAAAGAGAGCGAGAGAAAGGTGGTGAAGGTGTACGATATGGCACCGACATGTTTGTCTGTTTGCAGTTGAATCACTTTTTCGTCATGTTTGAGTTGATGGAGGAAACGGGAATCACGCCACAAGAATTTGACCGCTCCTTCCGGTTTGGTCCACGTCCGCGGCGGGAGGGAACCGTGCAAGCTGAACCAGTTTACGCAAGAGACACCTTATCAACGCACCACGTGGCGGGGACCGTTGAAGATGCGTATGAACCTGTGGAAGGGTGTTGAAAAAATATAGAACAACAAACTGTTGCTGTGACGAATATTGACGCGAACGTGGTAAGAGATCGAACATGGGCACAAATAATTGACATCTAATGGTGTTTGCCTAGCCTTGGTTGGAAGTTGCCCTTCAAAAGTGAGCTTTTAAGCGTCAAATTCAAGTTGAAGCATAATACAAAATATAGTTTTTTTTATAATTAAAAATGTCTCTGCAGGTGAACATTTTGTTTGCCTATTTTGCTAGTCTAGCTCGGTGGGTGAAGCTGCCAAACGTTGTTTAAATAATGATTAGATACGGTGGTGTTGCGCTGTTTTGGCTAAAGGGTGCAGACGTAGGCATCAAATAAAAAAAGGTCAATATTATTTTTTTGCTGTTTGCAGCTTTGATTTACAGCTTTGATTTACAGGGGTGGAAAATGTGGACAATCTTAAATATAGGTTAAAGTTTTTCATTTTTAAAACTGTTAAAATAATTTAAGAAATTTAATTCCCATTCGTATTACTTTTGTTAGCATCTAAATATTATTCCCTTCCAGCCGTTTTTTGACCCATGAGGGCCAGCGCCAGGCTAAAGATGGACTTTTTTTTATTAAATATATAAACACTACGGTCCGGTGGTTTCGAAAGTGAGTGAAGCCACCGCGGGCAACCGGTGATTGTTATGAATTGTTTCCCCAAATGCTACGTACGAAAAGCTATTGGGTGAGAGAGGGGAAGGAGGAAAGGGGGGGGGGGGGGGGGGGCAGGGGAGGGGATTTCGGTCCGTTTTCATATTTGTTGCTCGTTACCTAGCTTAAACCCTCGGCTCGCACAATTACACGCCGGATCGAGCTACTCGCGTTGGCAGAGCATTTGTAATTCTAATTGTTTAATATTTGTTGTGTTTTTATTTTATTTGCTTTCATTTTTACCCACAACAACCGGCTTCATGCGCCGGCGAGAGTGGTGCAAAGAAAATCGAAACTCAAGATGAATAGCGAAGGGAAAAACGGGTTTGCAATTTTTCTCACCGATTATGAAGCGTGGAAGGTTTTTTTTGTATAAAAAATTCGAAGAGCGCTTCAGGCTTAGCGTGTAAAGTACGGCTAATCGAACCGCATGTAAAACGCACAAGACCATGCGTATCACACGAACTAAACTTCTTTTTATTTCGAAGAAATACCGCGAACGAAATTTATCCACTCCTCGTCCAGCGGGTTGTTTGGCGAAACATTTGGTTTTGTTTTTTCAATTGTTTTGTTACCTGCACAGAAGGAGTAGGATGTGTCGCCCGCGGTACACCCCAATCCCTTACCTAGAAATGCGTTCCGTAAAACAATCGGCTTCGAACTCTGTTTGGGTAACGCTAACGACAACACCGTTGGTTGGCTTGGAGCCGAAATAGGGAGCTCCAAATTGTTTGCTTTGGCTGCACGGTTTTGGAATGCCCGAATGTTTCGCTGTGGAAGCATAGCGATGTTAGGTTGAACCGAATCGCGGAATGCGTAGGAGGGCATGAATTAGACTCGCGTTGCTAATTGCGGGAGCTAGACGATGAATACACACGAAGTCTGGCTTGGATAAATTAATTACATTTAATTTGGCGTTGCAGGTATGCGGATTTGCTCAATATTCATTCGGAACTATTCGTCCCAGTAAATGAGTTCTAGTCCAAAATGTCCAAGATAAAGTATGTTGATTTTTTTTTCTCTTTTATTGAATTGTGTTGTGAATTCCGTCTTCATCTTCAACTCAGGTTGAATTTTGTAGTCGGTTTCATATTAATTTTTAATTATACATTAAAATAGGCTCTATCGACTAATTAGTGAATCATATTTCAAAAACAGGTGTAGAAAAATAGACGTAAAATGATCGAGTATTTTGAGTTAAACTTTAAGTTAAAATTTTGTGTTTTAATTTTAAAACTTCTGCTGGGAATTACAGATGGAACAGTGGAAGCATTGGCATGATTCCTGTTAAGCGCTTCACTAACTAACTAACTGTAGACTGCAATTCCTTTTTAAAGTTAATATGTTCTTCACAGTACTAATATTGATTTCATTTGAGTTTTGTATAAAATCAAATCGCTCATAATATAAAACATTGTACTGCTTCCAAAGTTAGCCGAAGCACTGAAACAGTGTTGCCTATCTGGTTAATTTAAATTAAATTTTTGGATGCGATGAACTCAGCGTCTATCGCAAGTTAAGAATGATTTCATCATGCAGGTTATTTGCTTGTCAAACACTACACGGTGCAGAAGTGGCCGTCGACCACTGGGGCGAATGAGTAAATATGTTCGTTTACGGCACGTAATGGATTATCAGCTAATCAAATGACGCTGCTCTTAAGGAACGTCAACACCCATTACCGAATGTAGATTGATCTTTCCCGATTGCTTGATCTTTTTCTACCAGCTTGATTGACCACATTCGTTAGATTGAGGTTGATCGTATTGAACTGAAAAGCCGTGATGAGGTGTGAATTGAAACACACATTTTTCTCGATCAAGATTTTTTTTCGACGCATTCTCTTGTACGAGATGGAATTTATATGCATTGTGAATAGTGAGCTTCGGCTGGTTAAAAATAAAGAAATGAATTTGCATTGCCCACACCCAATTCTTTGACCTTTATTCGATGGTAATCAACATTCTTGGCATGTTTGTTGTTTAACACAGCGGGCACGTATCGGTCAGCCTACCGTCGATTGCATCCAGTGAAGAAAAGGTGCGCTGTTGACTACGTGGCCCTTTGCGGCTATCAGTTCTCCCACCGTGAGGCAATTATTGCACATTATCAATTTAATGGAGTAGATTAATGGTGTGTCGTATTTGAACTCTCCCGAGGTGTACACGTTTCAATCGTCTTGATTGAAATCAGTATGCTTCGGAGTATGTTTTCCAGGGGTAGCTTATCAACAGTGGTTTAATGGCGCTAGTGGTTCGACAGTATAAATTGAACCGATTGTCGACAGGAATGTTTCTTTTGGTCATACGAAAACCAGGTATATGAGATAATATGTTAGGGGAGCATTTATGATAGGGCTTGATTATCATGACGGTGATATGTATTTTGGTTAGCTGTTTTTTTTGAGTAGAAATGCTGTTTTTTAAAATCATTATACATTTTTTTACTATTTGTTGGTAAAGAGTTTTCCTTTGCATACCAAGAAATAGCAACATTTTATTTCTTGCCTTTTTGTCCTCAATGGTCACACTCATTCCCCACTGTGCATAAATCGTCCACAATAGTGGCGGAGTACGACGACTCTTGCTCGAGAGAGTATCGGCTTGAACTTGAACTAGACACACAAATGCCATTGATGGTGGAGCCACCCAATGCAGCCAGCGCAGATCGCTCTCTCGGCTCTGGGCATGATCTTGGCTCATGAAAGGCCCTTCCATCGCACGATGTTGTGCGGCTTCCCGGGTTCCCGGGCCGCCGGTTGCATATATAAACAAAGCAGTTTGTGCGGCGTTGTGTAACGCTCGAGTACGTTCCGTTCGCTCGCTCGTTCCTCCGTTCATTCGTTCGTCCGTTGTAAAGAGAGTAAAGATTAGCTATTTTTAAGATGGTCCGCTTTTCTTCCACCATTTGCAGCTGCTTAGCATAAGTTTATGTTTCGTTTTCCATCGAGCGTGTTTTGAGCGTATGGATTAGACTGGTGCTGCGTTTGGGGCACACCGTGTCGAAGAAGTAGAAAACTGTAAGCGCGGTGAGTGATTTTAAACGGAACGAACTGATCGTAGAGTTCGTTGACTACCAAGGAAGGGCTTGAATGTGTACGTGTCTCGTATCTCGAATGATTTTATTTGTCTCCAAAATTTTACTAAAAAAACTACAAAAAAATTACTACTCATAAAACTAAAATTTAGCATCTAGGTCACTGGAACATCTTACTGAATTATTGAATTTTTGTACAAATTTTATATTTTTTGCACAAATCTATACGAAGTTGAAAGGTTTTATTTCGGGTTGGAAGATTGGTGTTTATTCAATTTTCTTAAATTAGTTTTGTAAGTTCAAACATTAAATATATTTAGTATTAAATTAGTATCAAATCAAGTAAATCAATTTATTCGTAATTTAGAATAAAGATCCTAACATGCACAAGGAAAACCAAGCGTTATTTCAGAGTTCAGAAATGCAATAAATATGTATCGTATTTAATAAACTTGTTAAAATTCAAAAATTCTTCTGCTTCTGAAAATTCTGCTCTTTTTCGTTTTCCCTAATTATGGAAAATTAAACCGGAATCGGCTCGTTCAACCCAGAAAATCGAATTTATGCCTTGTTAAAACAACTGTTTTTATTGTAGTTAGTATTGCCAAATTAAATTGATACGAAATTAACCGGTGCAATAAATCAATATTTCGGTTTTTTTACGGTCTGTACCACCAACAGTTTGGGGTGTTATAAATTTAACAGCCTGAAAGCTGTAGCTTTACAGCACTTTATAGCATTTTAATTTGCCGTCAATATTGATGATGAATTTTGCAAACCTACCGGAAAAAAAGAAAAATACGAAACACGCAAAAACAAAACGTAAGCCTCGGAATGAAATGGTAATGAACGCACGCGTAGCACAAGGAACAGGCGGCGATCGGAGCCATATTTAGGTGTGGCTAGAAATGGAAACGAAAACCGACCAGTGCAACACCGCCCTCGCCACTGGTTTGGAGCTATGGGTCGGTCGGCCAGGTTCGTGGTTGCGCCGGAAGACGCTGGCGGCTGCTGCACACGGTTGGGCGTTTTTGATTACTTTTTAATTTTCGTTCCCGTGCTCCTATAATAATCATCCAATGCATTGATTTTATGGGCCAAAGTATCATTTGATTATGCGGATTCATTCATGTATGCACGGCGGTGACGAATGGTGGCGTGGAGGGATAGGGGGGGGGGGAAGGGGCGATTAACGATTTAATGCGTATGCGAAGTGTACGGGAGAGTTGTCCATTAATTTGTCCTCATCACCCGAGTGGCCACCGTGTGCCGTTTCTTCTTGAAGGTTGTGGCTGAGAAACGCGGGAAAGCAACGCAAACGATCCATGAACGCGCGCTGTGGGTTTGCTGGGGGGTCGGTTGCTTATTAGGTCTTGGTGAATGGGCGAATGCGCGAGCTGCTTTTACTGGCAATTTGAAACGCGTCTTGCGCTTGCTTATGCGCGTGGACTACGCTGATAGGATTTAAATTTCAATTTAATACAGCGGTGGGTGAACTAGTTTCGAAATTATTTTCAATTTGATTAAATGTTCCAATAGTTTCGTACGAAATGCAATAACTTTTCATGCAATGCGATGGATAAAGAAAAACATCTTTCATTTCATTGCTCGTTTCTGGTACAGAACGAACATGCTTGAGGTACTCTCTTTCCTCAAGAGAAGCTTATGGCTGTATTGAAAGACCGTCCCAGCCGTTGGAACTCATCCGATCGGGCTGCTGAACCTGCTCTGCTGGTTCTGAAGCAAAATCAAGATCTAACGGATCCCGTGTTCTTTTGTGGCTCTTCTGGTTCGATGAGCAGGGCCTATGCATGCTACTTCTCAACCGGCCGGTACCGGTGGATTTGAGTTCCTAAAGGTATGGACAAACCAGTAGCTTTTACATTGCTACTTTTATTTTAAAATAATAATCTAATTCTAGAGACGGCTGTTCGTAAATAACACAAACGATACTTTAAAAAAATACGTTACTTTCAACGGAAATTATCAGAAGAATTAGGTTTTATGATATACACAAAGCACAATATTCTCTTTTGGATATCTACTTGCATATACACTAGTTCATAAAAATAGTTTTATGGAAAAAATAACAAATAGTGATAAATTAATTGTTTCTTTTTATTAAGTGTATTAATATTTATTAATTCACGAATTCGATGTAAATCGTTGAATCACCCGCAATTCAAATGAGTCACTATGGTGACTATCGACTTAATCATTTCTGTTGTGTTTATTTTCATGCATTATTTACTTAAGATGCATTGCAACATTTAGGTAATCGCCGATAGTAAATCGAGTTTGGCGATGGGAGTTAAACATTTTTTTAACAGAGTTTATTGATTCAGTGAGTCAGTGTGATAAATTAGTAAGCGGGGAAGATCTAAGGTAGGAACAGATTGAATAAGTTTGTGAATGACAGAATGGAATCTGGTCGCTATTGAATGGCTTAATCCCTCTATTCTCGATCATTAATTCGAATCCTCGAGGCAAGTAGTAGTAAATAGAGTGAATTGGGAACTTTATTGACATCAAAAGTGTAATAGAATAATTATAAAACCGGTCCACACACTACCATTGTATATTAAAACTTGATCAGTTAACGAGCCTTTATTTGACAATTGCGGTTAAAATTTACGTCATACATATTGTAGCGTTGTTTGTTATTGTAACGTTGTTATTTGATTGTACCATCGTTGTTGACTTGATTGATTCGATAAGTTGTTACTAAGAAATGGAAGGTTGTTATTCATCAGTCAATTTCATTTTCGTAGTGATAAATAGTAGTGATTGAGTAAATAAATAAATAAATAAATAAATAAATAAATAAATAAATAAATAAATAAATAAATAAATAAATAAATAAATAAATAAATAAATAAATAAATAAATATTTAAAAATAGATAAATGAAACACCTCTTTGATCCAAAAACATTAACCTTAAAAACCAGAAAATAAAATTACACACATTACAAATTACAACATTACAAATAGCTATAATAGCGTGGTTAAAAATTACAGTTAACGAACTTTGTTCCGTCATTTTCGGTGAAAAATTTCCCTAGGTTTTTTTTCAATTATTTATTATTATTTTGCTATTGTTTTTATGTTGATTTAATACTATTGTCCAATAGTGATTTCCTTCAAACAAACAACAAATATTTTTTTTTCGTGCTAGACTAAGTTTACGCTGCTGGAAATGAACCCTCAATAACATTGATTTTTTTTAAATTAATTTTTCTTTAATTTTGTACATAAAAATCGAAGTTTGCATTGTGCGATTGTCAGGACCATGAGTGTACTACGTTCCTGTAGCGACCATCTGGAGCAAGCGTGGCACTACTGAGCCACACGGCCCCCAGAAAACGGTACCCATTCCCGTATCTAGATTATGCGCTGCCGCCAAATTATGGGTTCTGAGGCTTCGGTGTTTAGCGTACATTTTGTGGCCGTTTGTGTATGTGTGTGTGCTGGCGGGCGAACGCGTATGGTCTTAGTGCCTTGGAGCATAGATATTATTATATTTTTGTATTGCTTTCCCTACATTTCAATTTTAATTTCCAACTCCGGCACGATGTTCTGCATCCATGCACGCGCCCGTGGTCGACTGGTTCTGAGTAGGCTCATGGCGATCCATTATGGGTGCCGTAAGAGATCTCGACGATGTATATGGACCGATGCGTTTCAAGAAATGGTGGGAGCAACAGCATCAAGAACTTTTTTGACGTTATACACAAAAAAGAATTTTTATTAGGCTTCAAACAATTTTTTATGTTCTTTCTATTTGATGCACACATCTTTTCCCACAAGTTTCGATAAAAAATCAATCATCTTCCCCGGGAGAAAGCTTCCAAGCTTTTCAAGTGCGCCCCTCCAATCAATTTGAGGGATAAAGTTATGACGTCGTTTATATGTAAACGGGCTCGAGCTTAGTTTTTTTTTGTTTTGCTCCGTTTTCGAACGCCCATTCGAGATGCGGCTTAACGTTCTCTGTAATAATCAACACCGTTTTATAAAAAAAAACATATAAAGCCCGCTCTAGATGATACCAGAAGCCGATCATCATCTTCATCATCATCGAACAGATGTGTTCTCGGTGGGGATGGATGTTTGCTTCAAGCGGGAAAAGAAATCTTTATTCTTTGTTGATGGGTGCTCATGCCGCACGCGACTTGAGTGCATTCCATGTTTCGTTTTTTTGTTTAATCTCGGATGACGGGTTTTCTCGGTTGCAAGTGAAATAAATAAAAAGCATCATTCGTAGCCAGGTCCCGGAATGTGCTGTTTGGGAGGAAATGTGTGTTTCGAATTCTTTAGATTTCTTTTATCTTACGAATGTTATAGCAGGTGTCATGTAGAAATTGGAATGTTATGGAATGTTAAACTTCAAATTTTAACGATTAAACACGATTAAATGATTGTTGATACTTTTATAATTAGCTTCTTTTGTATACTTATTCTTTTTTTTTAATTAAAATTAATATTTTCGTCTACTTTGGATAACAAAATCTTTCAAAACATTTTTTAATTAAATAATTTTGAAAATACCACGTTAAAAATTCTTTTTTACAAATTACATATTCAGCCTGTCTTATGTCTCTTTCAAATTAAAGAAAATACACTACTTTAAAAAAAAAAGATGTAAATACCCTCTATCTTGAATATCTTGAACAAATATTGCAGAAAAATATCGAATCGAATACTTGGGAGTTGGTTAATTTACCTTATGGCAAAAATACTTACCAAGCCTGGAGATAAATCTTGACGTCAAGGCAAAATCCAAATTGCAATTATGCAACCATTGTTCGTTCTTTAGCTGTGTGGCTAAAATAAAAATTTTACGACAACCTGAAGACACACCCCGCGTGTGAACAGGTTACCGTTCAAGTGTCGACATTGAACCGAAGGGTAGATTACTTGATAATGAATTCTTCAGGTGTGAGGTACGTGCAAATTTTGCCATTTTAGCAAGGCTAAAGTTTATCTGGCGCGCAAAGCTAATGGGATCTTGGGATAACATTTCGCTCTCGAATCGTGACGCGGCATTCGGTGTGTTGAAATTTGAACTCGAATTATACCAAGTGCCAAGGGCTGTAACATATTTTGATGTAATATGTGTTCACATTATTGTATATTATTTGCTAATGGTTTTAAAATTGATTTAACATTTCACAGTACGACATCGAACGCTAGGTTGTATGAAAAGTTCGCTCATGTTCAAAGTGACCCAGCATTACGGCTAAGGAATATTGAATGTGATCATATTTACCAATCGCATGCATATTATGCCCACTTGCAAACCATTTTCACGGTAGCTGCCATAGGCAGCCATAGGCAACATTTTCGATTGCCGAGGCTCGCTGTGTGTGTTCGTGATGCGTGCATTTTTCGTTTTCAAAATATAACCGCCACTAGCGCCAGATTTGCGTTTTTCCCAATGCCGCTCGCCGCTACGAAATAAGTGTAAGTGCAAGCGGCTTTGGATGAAGGTTCATTCGTAATCGTTCGTGAGGCTGCTGCTTGTTGTGCTGCCCTCAACCTATGCTGCATATTTTTTGTTTGTTTGTTGAAGACTTTGGGCGCTGATGTTGAGCGGCTCTGTAGTCGTCAGCTTCGCGCTGTGTTTTGAGGTGTTGGTGGCGCCACCGCCGCCGCCGCCTGTCGTGTGAAAATGCTTCGCACGCATAGTTTTGCAATTCGGAATAAAACAATGCTCCCCCCCCCTCCCCAACGCGCAAAACAAATGATGCGTGGAAAAAGAATCGAAAAACCTAAACCTGCGCAACAGCGAAGCAGAGATACATCAACATTTTCTCACCTCGCCACCGCCGGTGGATGATTTAATTTGCGTTCGTAACGAATAATAAAAGGACGGAAAGAGAGATCATGGGGTCAAGGTGATTGAGGTGGGTGGTTTAGTGGCTATGTCAATGCCATTTAACAGTGTGCTTTCGTCCCTTAGTTGTTACATTTCTAGAAACGTATAAAATGCTGATTGTCATCATCAATTTTCGACATTAAGATCGGATTAATGAATTACGTTTGCAGTTTTGGCAAATTGAAATGTTATGTCAAATAAGATTAACTTAAGATTGAAAAAAATAAACAAACAATTAAAATAAGGTTAAATAGAAAGTTAGCTGCATGAAGTTATTTTTATAAATTTTTTTTACAATATTTTTGAAGATGATTTTGAAATGCCATAACAGCAAATTAAACAATCCGAATACACAGGGGTTTAAGTTAATGCTAAGAAAACGAATCCGAAAACTCAATGTTTTTTAGCATTTTGATAGGACTTTCCATAAGTTCCATTCAAGGCTTTCACTCCATTCTAGTTTTTTTTATTTGTGATCGTTTGAAATTACAGATATATGTTTGCTGGTTTGCTGGTTTTAAATGGAAATAAATTAAATTGCTGGTTTTATTTTTGAGTTTGTGATAAATTAAATTATTTTAATTATCTAAATTCTGTTTTGTTTGTGATTAAATGATGAAAAAATTGAATAACTTACACGCACACCTAATAGAGTTTCATTTTTTTAATCATCTGTTCATTCTTTATCTTTTTAATTTCACCTCATTTTTATCGCTGCAGTAACATCCAATCGGGCGTTATCGGATAGAACGTAATGAGTTTGTTTTATTTACCTCCGTTTTATGACCACTGCGCGGTTTTAGAAATGGGAAAATGGCGCGATGTGTGCAGGTGTTGTGAGTTGAATGGTGCGTGAAAAATCACCACATCACCAGCACGCGGGCAAGACGACAACACTGCCACGGTGTCGACTATCTCACGCTAGCGATCTAGGCCGGAGTAGTGAGCCCCATCTAGGACTCCATCGCACACTTCGATGCGTGCGTGCTCACCTTCACCTAAGGCGATGGTTATTGAGGGGCAGGAAAAGCGTCGGTTCGGTTTTTTTTGCTTCCGATTTTAAAGGGAAGTCAAGATGTTCCTTTACTCTAGTGCGCTTGTTTGGCTGCTTCAACAAGTGAGCATTGTGTGTTTGCAGCTACTTCATCAAAACAAACTCATTTTTGCGTTCTTCCGGAAACATCTTCGGTGCGGTCTACGGCAGAAGATGAGGCATTGCGAGAACAAAGCTATGCAGAAGAAACTCAACCCATCCTCACCGTTCATTCATACGTTTCGCTTAATTAATACATGATTAATAAAGAAATTTCCATCCCAGCCCTTTGAAAACTCCCGCTCCTGAGAAAGCTTTCAACAGTGTGTGCGTGTGTGATAGTATGTGTTGTGTGTATGGATACAATTTCCCCCACGTGTGCACCTGTTCGAGTGCCCCAGCGGTAGTAATTTCGCGTGCGTTTCATGCGGTGGGCAGCGAACGAAGAAAAAAAATAATACATCAACACAGAAACATCAGCCAAGGAGAGGCACAAAAAATATAAGCGATTTGCAAAAATTATTGGTTACCTACCAGCGGGTTTGCACGGGGCGGTGTATGTTTAGAAAGCGTCTTAAGGAGGAGAGGGAAAAAAATATATATCTTGCGTTTTGTTTGCCCTTGGCGTGGCGCTTTTCCCTGCCTTTTCTGTGGCTTTTACATATATTCCGCTATTGTGTTTGCGTCTCGCGAAACATGCATCTGGGTTTATCTACTTCCTCGCTTCTGTATCTTAATGTGGGGTGCAGGGTTGTGTGTATGGATCTAGCAGCGGCCAGTAGTACACCGTCAGCGCTCCCTCCGTGTGTGTATACGCGCGTTCGGAAGCGTTTTCTGCATGCCACGCATAGGTGCATTCTTGTTTTACCACCCAGTCATATCTGCACAATCGTCAAGATTGGTTGTAATCTGGTGCACCTCTTCTCCAAGATTTACCTCGAAATTTCCACCCTGTCCTAGGACGGTGGTGATTTCCATCTCACTGGCAAGCCGCTCCTGTTCAGTGCTCGATAGTGAGTGACTCGTGCGTATTAGCAAAAATGTGATGTGATTGTTTTCCGTTCCTGGAAGATGAGAGTTTGTTGTTTCTCGAAACAAAGGGCACCCAGCTGAAACGAAATCGCCCTTAAGTGCATTCGATTTGAGTGAGTAAATGTGTGTGCGCACATGAGATAAAGTGTTGGTGTGAGCTTGCGGAAATGAAATGAAATTGCGTTCTCTTTGGAGCGGGTGGTTTTGGTGCAATGAAAGTTGTGTTACTGCCAGTGATTTATGAGTTGGTAATATTTTTGTGTTGTTTTCTTGTGCATCTGGGTTTGGTTGTTTGCTATGTGGCGACAGATAAGAAGTAAATAACAGCTTGTTGAGTTCTCGTTTTGCTGTGCTCGTTTTTGAGATGTAATGTTTAATATCAAGTTTTTTTAGTCAAATTTTGCGAAATATTTCTCTACAAATTCAATACTTCAAGACGGAAACATTGATGTGGGTAGGACTAGCGTTTTTTGCTTAAGGTTATTGAAAACAAGTGTTTAGAAACCAAGGTTATTTTTTTATTATTTTGTTTATAGTAAAAGTTTAAAGTCAAACTTTTTCACTGTTTCATTTTCGTTTATCCAAAATTTTTCAATTTTCGAAATTTTTTGTTTTCTAGATTTATATAAAACTATTAAATTGTAAAAAATAAATTAATAACATACTTTACTAGATTTGATAAATTTTGTTTAGAAATTTTCCCACGCGCTTGAGGCATAAATCTCGTAGAAGAAAAAAAAATCTTTTTTTCTGCTCATGGTAATCCGGGTTTGCACACAAATTTTAAGCTCACGTCCCAGTTGCGTGCGTTTTTGACGGATGACTTTAATTAATTAATCAACTCGAAATGACAGGGCGTATTTGTGTGTGTATGGCATTTAATGCACTGCTCGAGAGCGTATCTGTTGAGGATTATTTTACGATGACACCTGTCCGGTTTATCTGCACTTACGTGCCCAGTTTCGGGCTGGTCCGTGTACGCAGAACATTTACGACCGACCTTGTCGAGCAGCAACAGCAGCAACTAATCACAACCGTAAAATTTAACCAAATTGACCACGGACAACGCCGGGAGTTGATTTGCACACGAGATTGGCTCGGCACGGGAAAGGCACAGGAAAGGTCAAAGCAACGCGCGAAGAACATTATTCTAATCAGCCTCGAGAATGAACGCACACATTCCTTTAGATTGTGGCATTTTATAGGTCTAGCATCATACTATTTCCTCGTTTTATGCTCAACTGTGGCGTTTGCTTCTTCAACATGACCATGAATATTCATCTAAATGAACCTTTCAGTTGCACTCTTTATTGCGACCTAAGCGCAGGCAGCGTCGTAGGGAGCATATATTTGCATTTAATAATACCGTTGATTTGGTTGGAGCAGAATCCGAGCGCCTCCGAGGTGTCTGACAGAGGCGGGTATGGGTTGGCAGTAACAATTCGTTAACAAAACTCTTTCTGTGGTTATTAGATGACGTCGTTTTCGGGAACGTTTTTGGCAATAACATGCTTTGGCAAGAGGAGTAGCAGTGTGAACAAGAAGCAGCGTCCGTTTTTGACCTGACGCCGTGCCAGCACAATGTGGGCAGATCAAGGTGGCAAAATTTAGTCAATAAACAGAATGGACGAATTTATTTCAACGATTATTACCCAACGTCCAGCGACTCTGTGGAGAAGAAGGCAGGACAGAAGAATATGCTTCTCTCACAGAGGTAAAAGTGGACACCATTTTTTATACAACCTAAGATATGGACCAGATGTTTCCAATGAAGTGGTCCCATGATTCCCCAATTCATTTCCACAAGAGCTCTCTATGCGTCCTTTTTCTCGGCTTTCCGTGCTGTTCCGCGGAACAGTACTTCAACTCTTGAGTGTGAAATAGTTTTAGGTGCCAAAAACTCGGTGACAATTTTTTTTATTGCAATGTTTTGATTGCCAAATTTGCCGCTCATCCTCAGCATCTGCATTGGTTTTGCTTTATGTTTGAAACGAATTTTCAGCAGTGGACAAGGTTTGAATTCTAATGGGATGATTGCAGTCATGAGATGAGATGGAAGAATAATTCTAGATTCCAAAAATACCGTATCCTAATTGGAAGCTTTAAAATAAATTAAAAAAGAGACTTAAAAAAATCATTATTAACTCCACGATTTCATGTCTGTTCTTTTTTTCTATTTGTATAGTTACCATAATCTTGCTCTTGCCATACTAAACAGGTCGCAAAGGTGCCTTCGCGAACCAGTTGCCATTGCTTACAGATACAGTGTAGTGTTTAAGTGGAGCAAGTCATTGCCTATGTTAGCTTACATGCAACTCGCGCCTGCGGTAGGCTTATCTGTCATTATCGAGGAGTACACATACGCACTCACAGCTACTAATGCCTGCGCTCGTGTAAATACGCGAATTTGCATACAGTAACGCCCTATTAATGGAGCTTGTTTTTGTGCAGCTTCAGCATTGGCCTCGCAGCATCAAGCGTGTGTACTGCGGCTTACTGCCATTGCTCGGTATGTCAGGTGAAGTTTGAAAAGTGGAGCAGGTCGTGCGTTAGAGTGATGAGAACACGTGACAACACGTACCACATGAATAGATCTTGCATTTGGGTGCCGTGTCTTTTATGCCAATCTCCATTTTCAACGGAGGTGCCTTCGTACCAGCAGGTGACAGAACCCGAACGGTGACCCTGCAACCATAGAAAAGGGCATATTAAATTGTTTGATTGATAGCGTCAAATTTATAGCCGTTCCTCGGATACAATGTATCTGGTGAGCGACGGAAAACAAATCGCAATGACGCCATCATCATAAATCTATGTGAGCGTTGTACACCAGTGTTATAGCAGGTTGTTGTACCGCGGTACGACCACGGATTGTCATTGGTAGAGGTTAGGGGTTGGGCAACTTGTGCCACCGCACGCTCAAAGCGCACCGCTATGAGACAAATGCGTTCTTAATTACTCCCGGGGCGCACAGGAGCACGAATGTCGCCTCACAGAAGGCTGCTAGCTGAGGTTGAGAAGGTTAGTGGCGGCAGTAGTTGTGTGCAATTGAATGGAAATTACGGTTTTTATTGTCTTAATAGGTGTGCCATATCGTAAGATGTACAAAGAAATTCAAAAGAAAAACTGCTTCGTGCTGCCTACCGAAAGATGGCGCTGCTAGTCACAATTCATCCATAATTCATTTTTTACTGCCTGTTTTTTGAATGCTTTAAAGTCACACCCTGGTAATAGAACGAGTTGTTGATGATGAACTAACAATCGCACTCAGCACAATTAGTACAATGAGCGCATTCGTGCAATCGTACTTGCTTGTTGCTGCGGCGGGGATGTCGCCCATTAGATGGGAGTGAACGCGTGGGAAGTGCAGTAGGCTCACGCGGCCACTAATAGCGGCGGCATCTCGACCGACCGTCGATCACGTGTAAAAATAAACGGATTTTTTGTTCCCTCTTGACGCGGGCACCGCGCCGAACTATCGGTGATGGGGGCGTGGAATCGTACTCGGATGATGGTGTGGGGGTTGCAGTTCGGTAGCAGGTGATTGGCCGGTTGGCGATGTGATACTATTATTAGTTCCTGCCGCCCTCACAATCGATCAGTCGGAATGGGCATTGTATTTCAATTGTAGTATGTGTTGTGTTGATAATTTGCATTTCTGTCGGCAGCTTAATGGAGCGTTGTATTGTTCGTAGGTGTAATGATAACTTAATGTCATTTTTATGGCATGCAGTTTATATGAATTATCATAAATATTCGAGACTCAAGATAATACTTGATATGTTTTCCGTCTTTGATTGTGTTGATAATGTACTGAAATGTTTCATTTATAATTTTTCCGTCAACTTTTACTCAATGTCTATTGCTATAAAATTATTATCTATGTGTACATCGTAGAACAGTCTCGCCATAAAGTGTAATAACGGCGGCATAGTGTGCAGAAATAGTGTCTTAGTATAAATAGTTCATTTAAAAATGTGTATGCCACGATTTTTGTAAGATATAACACACATATTGTGCGTGGTGAACATGCTGCTATAATTATGAATCAACATGCGGTGCTCGTCACAGAAGGGAGCAATGCCTTCGGTATTATCGCGCTTCAACAAGTACGATCGCATGATCCTGACGCTAACAAGTAAGTGCGATTCCTCTCGATCACTCCGTGGCCAAGAAAAATATGTTTTTCCAGCGTTCGACTCCCTCTGCATGATCAATGAAGTAAAACAAATAAATTACCTGTTAAAACCATCATCAGGTGACACCAGGCAGCTCTAACCACGGATGTTTTCATTAGTGTCGAGTGTCACGGTGGAGCGATTTTATTATTTGTCAAATTAGAGCCCCATCCCGCACAAAAGTCACGGCTCATTAGATACCATCATACACGTAGCGTTGTGTTTGGACGTTTGGAATCACAATATTCCGATTCCGCGCACCGTCCACGAATACTCTCTGCGTGGTTCGTACCACTTTTTTGCTGTTTTTCCCTAATGATTATTTGATAGGTTGCTGTGCGTAACGGCATGACACACACAATGCTGAAGAAGGCACAAAAAATAACGTTCACGTCTCTTCGGCGGCTGTCTTGGGCAAAGACAGCCAACAAACGTTTCCGGTTCTTTGGAACACACTGCATTGCTTTCGCGCTGACGGTTCCGTTTGGCTGCGTTGCGTTTTGTTCAAATTTGCATACACGCTGGTTGCTGCTTGTCGCACACAGGGAGCCGTTTTTCTTGTGTGTTCATATTTAGACATAAAAAAGAAAATAAGTAATATGGAATTGAAACGCATCGAAGAGGGAGAGGGACGAGAAAAACAAACACACCTTTTTCAACAGTCGGTTCTCTTTCATGTTCTCCAACAAACAGACATCAGGCAACTGGTTTTTGGATTGTTCTGACGACCGGGAGAAAAATGGGATCTTCTTTTTGCTGTTGGTTTTGGTGCGTTCCAGCTCTCGCGGAACGCGACGCCGCCGTACGTATTATTTGAAGTCAAATAAATGGTTCTTTTATCACCTGCAAGGTGTCGAAATAAGTCAACCGTGAACAGCAGCATCTGATGGTTTGTGGCAACCTCTTTTAGTAGTGTGTTGCGATCTGTTTCGGTGGACGGTTACGCATGATTTGTGTGCGTAATCTTTATTATGCCCTGAATATTTTGTAAATTATTGAAAAAAAAATGTGTTCTAGTGCTTTCGCCAAATCCAAAGCCGATGGAATTTCGTTCCGATTCATTCGATTCGGAAACAGGTTTTCGAAATATCCCGGGCTCAATCTCACGCTCATTAGCGCACCGCGCCTGGGAGACACATATTTTCCAGCATGCAAATTTATGTAACAGTTTCGATAAAATTAACAATTTCTTTCTTCTCTCCCCGTTTCTTTTCAGGTATGTTTATGATCCGAGCCAACGTGCTGAAACAGGATTTGCAATCAAGATTAATACAGTTTGCGAAAGTTCCTAGAAATTAAGGTATTTCAGTTGAATTTGTGTGTACGGTTTCGACCTCGATTCGAACGGCCTGTTCTTATTTTTGTTGTTGCCTGATATAGTGACATTTAAGCACCGAAATGCTTGTGGAAATTAAAAAAAAGTTCAACCAGCTGTTGACGACGGCGAAAATCCTACACGGAAGAGTTCGTCTTGGCTCCTCCCTAAAATGTGGTTGATGAAGATACCGCCGCAAAGATGGTTCAGTGAAGCTCCGAAACTCTAGAGACAAACAATTTGCATTAATTAAAAGCTTTATGGTCGCGAATGTCCTTGTTTGTTTGTTGTTTTTCGGTAGCTTTTACGGGGAGAGCTAGAGATCATATATGGAACAGGTTAGAATCGGCCGTTGTTTGAAATGTGAGACGAATTAAATCGTTTATTACGAACAGGTTCCGTTTATGGCATTCGTGGCTTGATTAAATTAAGGGAGTTTAGTTAAAATAAAATATTCCAAGCGATTAAAATGTCTGCCCAAAAGGTGGAACGGGTTTATTGTTTGTCTGATTGAGATACATCTTTAGTGTGGTGGGTGAGGATCACATGGTAGTATATTTTGTAATCACATTAATGTGGACATCAGCTATAGGACATCTGAAAGTAGTAGTAAATAATGTTAGGAAAACATAGGACAATACTGGGCGGTTTTATCTTCGAAGGGACAAATTCCATTTAAATCCTCTAATCGATTGAACTAAGTCCACATAACAAATGTGTGTTCTTTAATCGTATTAAGTTTAGAAAATGGTTTTTAAAAATATAATCGCACTATGAAAATTGTGAATAGACACATTCTCTTTAAAATCTATGGCTACAGAAATCTGGTGCGCTGAATAAGGTCACTTAGCCGGGTGGAATGGTTGAAATTAGAAATGTTTGAAATGACAGCCTTTGGGCAACATAATCATTCGATGCATAATTTGTTGTTTGATACCCATAAGAGGTTCACACCAAGAAGGAGGCTGCATTCATGAGGAAGAATCTAGCCTGCCGGCTTGACCGACGTGTGCACCCACGGGGTTTTGCAAATTTTAGCATTCCATAATGCAAAAACGGGGTCGCTAATAAATTAATAAACTCACGCTGAGCACGTCGTTAGGTTCGTTCGTTCGTTCGTTCGTTCGTTGTGTCTTGTGCTTTGCGGTCGGTCGGGAACAGAAAATCGATTGATGGAGATCAATTTAAATTATGGGTGTAATTTGATGCGGTTTTATAATATTGGATCACCTAAATCCGGTTGGCGAACCGGTGCGGTGTCAGATGTTCTTTTAGTTTCTTGTGCTTTTTGGGATCGAGACGCAAATCACAAAATGCGGTGCGTTATGTATAGAAATAATCTTATAGTTTTACCCATTCTTGAATTCTGGAACAACGCCATCGTTAAAGCAATCGTGAATGATTTGTGCTGGTAACAATAATCCCTTTACGTAAGGTCCTATTCATTTCCCAATAAATTTTGTAGGTTGTCGGCTGTGGCTGCACCTACGAGAACAACTTTTTCCCGCTCCGTCTAGACGTCTAGGGTGCTTACGACACCGGGAACGGACAGACTTTAATCTGATTTTCCAAACCAGAAGCGAGAACCCACGCGTGTACTTAATGGAAACATGGTGCGCACGATGCCAAACGCTGCCCATTTCACAATGATTGCGAGGGCAGAACACATGACCCGTTTGCAAATTGGCGAATCGAGATCGTTCACTAACAGGAATGGGCCGGGATCAGCGGAAAATAGCATCGCTCCAATTTGCACAGCTTCACACGCGTTTGCCTCGTGGCCCTTTATGCTGGTTGTGTTTGTTTTACATTCACCGCGACATAATGTAAGGGGCCGAGCGTGGGCCCATGAATGGATAGAAAGTGGAAGTAGTCGTGAAGAGAGAACGGCGATCTGAAGGAGGCTTCTGGAAGAATGTGGGTTGCGATCAAATGTATTGTATAGAAATTGCTATGCTAGTAGGGACGATGAATCATACGCAAGTGCTCGTTTTCTTTTCTTTGGTGAAGTTAAAAAAAAATTATACAATTATTCATCTCTCACAGTAAATACCACCGCAAATCTCGCGATAAATAATGTCCCTTATTTTAATTACTGACAAACTAATCATGTGTTGTGATTTATATGAGTTATTTAGACTATTGCGGTTGTCAGAAAAGCTTATTTTTCATTTATAATTGTCATTGTTCTTAATAAATGTTACGCCATCTGTTGACGCATACAGCACAATATTTTTGTTTATTTTCTATGTTCTCTTTCTTTTATTTTGCTTACTGCTAAATTTTGTTTTAATTGTTGCAAATGTTGAATTTTTACAAAACAAAATATAATGACATAGTCTGCTCTTCTAGACGGCTTAAATCTGTCACATTCGACTAATAACACAACAGCGTCATCTGTTGGAAAAAGTAACAACAGTATGACAGTTTTTCCTTTACTCCTGTTCGCTAATTGTTGAAATCATGCCAGAACGACCATGACGCATCGCAAAATCTGTTGCATTGTTTTTTTTGACAAACTCTTCAGAATGTGCTGACTTCTGGGTCGTTACTTCGCACGCGAGTTGGTTGGTTGTCGCCGACATGCGACACTAATGACTCCTTGAACTGACACATCCGGGTGTCGGTTGAGAGTGAGAAGCACGGTTTGCTGTTCGCTCTGGTCAAACGCTGCTTCTGCCCGTCCGTGGTATTATGACAAACGGTTTTTGAGCAGCCAGCAAAGACCGGCTTGCCAAAGGGTGTAGGCCCCTTTGCATGCACACTCCGACACAGGCAGGAAATGTACAGGAAATGCATATTTCGAGTGGAACTCATTCAGCATGTGATTTGAAAGGCTGTTTCATTTCGATCATTTTTTTTTTTCTACTATCGGGTTTAAAAGACGGGTGAGCACGTATGACAGGAAGTAGCGCAGACAGTTTAGACCGAAAGTACATTCTGGAAGATGTGAAGTGGGTAGGATGTGTTGCCGGAGGTTGGCGTAATTTGCTTTGCTTGACAAATCTTTAACGATGGCGATAAGTTTCCTCTGGATTCGATCTAAGCTTTCACTTCTTTTTCATGTCATTTTTTCTGGGTTTTAATGGATACAATTTAGGATCGAATAATAGGTCCAGGCGATTGGAAACGATCGATTCGATTCCGTTCCAGCACTACTTAACAGTAAGAAAAAATACGTTTCAATGCAGTTGCTTGGCGTTGATGAAAGTAGGACCATCATCGTCTTCAACCGTGTAGTTTTCGTCGTCAAGTCCCAATTCCTCTCTCCAGCATGCTTTTCATTCCGCGTGTGTGGCGCCATTCGTACCTGTAGTTTTTGCTCGTCTCATGGGAAATGAAGTGATTATCCCATGAAAGTTCCGTTAAATCTTGGTCAATAAAACCTCTCTTCCCATAGGCTTCACATGAAGGGCGCTTGATGAGGTTGAGATTGGAGCAAATGAGGATAAAGATGAGCCGGAGTTGCATTGTCTGGATCTGTGACGAGCATCTGCGCAATGATTGAGTTTACGATGTTGTGTGTGTTGCGAAGGTTCTATTTCACATACTGTTGTCAATTTGAATCTTTTCAATATTCTGAAATTATAGTTTTCAGGTGGTTATAATATATTAAGAAAATTAAACTTAATGATACTAATCAGGTTAAAAACAAATAAAATGCTATAAAGCTGCTATAAAACTGTCATCTCACTTGTTTTAAAACGCCTTCGTATCCTTCGGATCTGTGTTTACTTCCTTAATGGAACGCTTGGCGCTACCTCCACCGTGCCAGTGAAACGATGTCAAGTAAGCCGTGACAGTGTAAATATTGATGGTTTCCATCGCAAACGATGACTTGAGGAGTAACGTTGATTACATCGATCTCACGGGTGCGAGATGAGAATGGATGATGCGCCTTGGCACGCACGTTTGCTATACGCTGCATAGCACCTCGTGGGCGGGAGATGCATCATTGATGTGGATGAACCGGAACGAAAACAGTCTAGCTCCACCGACGGCAGGGAGCCAAGTCTGGCTGGCGTCCCGATGACTCAGGCCACAGCGTTTGACAAATGGCACGGTGCGTTTCTTCAACACATACTGACACGGCGGCTAGCGATTTGGGTCACACACGGGAACGTTGCGATGATGCGTGTCGAGAAGACAGGACATACGATATCGATTGTGACTTCACGGGAGGTCAGAACGGTAACAAAAAATCTCACTAAACAAAACTCTTGTGTGAGAAGGTGTCACAAACAAGAAATTGGATTACGTGGAAGACGTTAATGTCAACGCGCTCCACCGTCACGAGCAAAAGATCCGCTCGCGTAACAATGGGTACTTTACTCGGTTGAATTAACACGACGAGAAGCAGAGCTTGGCGGGCAACACTGGAGGGATTAGGTGGAAATCGTTGCTTTGACATAAGATATATACTACGCACTGGACACCTTCACGGAAGATTAGTTACGGTACGGCACCTGCATACCGGGACGTTTATTTTGTGGCTGTTATAGGCCAAATATGACTTGCGATTTGTGTTTGTCGGACATTCGCTTCCGCGCTGGGAGCCATGTTTTTCATTCTTATTTTTTCAAGTTAAACTTTCAAACATGATACGATCCTAATTCATTGTGCATTAATCTGGACGCGGTAGCTAGAAGCACCATGTTAATATTAAAATCAAAAGATCGTCAAAAGATCCTCTTTTGGTGGAGGTCCTAACCGAAACCCACCGGTAGTGTGTAGATTGGGTTGAGATCGCTACTTTGTAAGCCTCTGCCGGAAGCTGATTTACGATAACGGCTTGTTTATGTTTTTCCCGTCACTCGACGGCGTGGGCACGTTCTTCGTAGCGTTGATGCTTTTTGATGTGGTTTAAAGATGTGTTTGGAGAGTTGGTTTTTATTTATTAGTTTCTTATTATTCTATTCGTCACTGCGGGGTTTTTTTACGAAGATGTTTGAAGAGTAGAGAGCGACGTGCTGTAAAATTTATCACTTCTAAAAATGGAAGTTGAGTGTCAGAACTTCTAGACGAGAGCGATCGGCACGTGACGGATGTTTGGGCAGCATATGATCTCGGTCTATTCTGAGGTTTACATCTGAAGTGTTCCGGAGTGAGACGCTCTACGTTTGAATGTTTATGACAGCGTAGCGGCAAGCGATATACATGTCTCTTTGCCCTTTGGGGCTACGTTTGAGTTGACCAGAGCGGGTACTTTAACGATTAGAATTTCGAAACATCGGAACATTTCGGTAATGGTGTGTACAATGTCCTGGCAATGGCTGAACTCCCGCAAGACGTTGCGGAAATTCCATGGGAAAAACGAGCATCCGCGTGCTGACGGTTACGATGGGAAAATTTATTCGATAGCCCCAGCTCTCCGGACAGAGTCATTCTCGCTGTTTCAGTGTTCTGATGTGACGACTTCCACGGCAGATCTATTTTGGCCCACGGCAGGAACACACCTCTTCTCCCCGTCGGCAGACACGAATTGAGTAAAGAATCCGGGTCAAATAGCGTTTATTCCCAAGGGAGCTCGGGACTTCTCTTTGGACACCTTGTTCGGCGTTTGTTGTACAAATGTCGCCACTCTTACCATCCTCCGTTCGCGACCCGCGCTGGGACGCAGGAAAAATGCCAACTCTGCCCTTTTTCGTATCACCGTGCCGCACATGATTGTCGTGCCGGCTGTGTACTTCATGTTCGGCTCGCCTGGTGAGCGCTGGTGTGAAGACTTGAAGCAGACTAACGCAGAACCCGGGATGCGGAAGATGTCCAATCTCTGACACATGTCTGTCCATCCACTTATAGAAGACGAGATGGGGCCGATGATGATGATGAGGAGGATGATGTGACATTGCCTTAAGGTGACTCGGTTAACAACGCGATTTACATACAGTTTCGATCGCTAGTGTCGGAGAATGCGGACTCACACGCGTCGTTGCACCCGGATTCAAATGGGCGATTTTAATGGGTACAACTTGACAAAGAGATATGCGTTTCATGACGCCATTTGTGGTGGATGCAGTAGGGTGAATAGGGAGGCTTAAGAGTCGATTGAAATCACATCCCACTTACGTCGTAATTCTGCGCAATCATGAAGGAAAATAAGGCAGTTTATTGTTTGTGATGCAGAGCAGGTTCGAGTTGTGGTTGGTTCATGTTGAACTGTTTACTATTGGTTACATTCCTTGGCTTTTTATTTATTGCTTACTTTGCTATTCTTGTGTATGGGTCATTTTATAATATTTATACAATTTTTATGGTATTTTTTACTTTGGAATTTATATTTAAAAAAGTTTAGGATTTTTATCATTCATCTACATCTCTTTTTCAAGAGATGATGCGTGATGACGACCTATCTCAATCGCTCGATTCGTTGCCGTAGGTCAGGTTCGTTCATTATTAAATATGTCTACGCGAGCGAAACACCCTCAAGTCCCCCGCGAAGCTGGACGGGCGCAAATGTAGCTCAATTTATGTGCCTGACAGACACTCGGGTCGATGGAACGATGATCCGCGGATTTCTGTTTCCCCGTGTGGGTTCAGAGGAAAAAAAAACCCCCAAAACGTGCGGACCGCCACCCGATCCTTACGTTTTCGGCGGGGACCTTGAATCGGCAAATGTATTTATTACCGTGTTGTACCGTGCCGACTGTCCGCCACTCCCATTTCTCATACGCGTGCCAGGTGACGTGTTAATAATGGGGAGATCCCTCGGTTTGTGAAAGCTTTGGTGAGGAGGGCTGGGGAAGCTGAGGTGTCATCGTACGAACGAAATGAAAAACAGACCACGCGCTATTAGCTACTCACTTAGGAGCTGTGGGACGCGCCGTTGTACATCATCTACGAGTGTGGTTGCGAAGGGTTGTTGGCAGATTGGCCACGATTAATGATTTTTATTGCTTTGTTTGTCTAGCTGTCTACTTCTGGTAGACTTATTGGTGAAAAGGAACATCATGATTTTTGAATGAGAATGGCTAGGCATGGGCACACTGAGCACCAGGAAATAATAGCTGCACACGTGATTAATGTTCGGCGTAAGCAAATTCAGTCAAAAATTGTAATGAATATTTGACAGGCGCTCATCTCTCAACACGAAATAGTCTAATGAATAGTCGTAATCCGTCAGGTCCTGACCCGTCCGATTTATATTCACTACTGAATGGTCACTTGTCAGGCGCCTCAGATACATCAATCGGTAAAAAACGTACTTTTCATGCGGCAAGCCGTTGGTTCAAATCATGTCTGAACGGAGAGTTTTGTACTAATGACGATTTTCTTTGAACAACCTTAATTACATCAATGATAAAGAAATAATAGCTATATAATTAGATTCATCGAGAAGCGGCTCGTTTCAAGTGATGTGATGCAGTTTGTCACATTCCCTGTCCGAGAACGGCGGTTCCACGTCGTTGTCGTTCGGAAGAATTTGTTTGAAGATAATTTCACCTCATTCCACCGGTAAACAGGCTCTCAAATCACCGTCACCGTATGATCTCTCTCGCCCGCTGGGGATTCCCGTTAAATTAGGTACCAGAAAACTGGTCGTTTGTGAAGCATGGCAAGAAATTAACACATTATCTTCCGAAGAGTCCACTCATGCACGTAGCAGCGCTCTTTCTTCTCACTCTGTACCACTCACCTGCTGGGATGGATTTGGTGTGAACCCATCCTCATAATAAGCATGATCACCTTCTTTCGAAACCTGGTGCCGCGAGAAGATGGTTTTTGTAGGCTAATTTAGGTGCGAATGCGGGAAAGAGTTTCGAAAGAATGCTTGCATCCGTACACACTTGCTGCAGAAAAGGGGCAGTGTTTTGGACGTGTAATGCGAGAACGAGCCGCGAGATCTTCGAGTGCACGGATATGTGTTTCTCACCTGAGCCGAGCGCTAATTATGCGAAGGTGCCTCGAAGGTTCCGGACATAAGTGCAAATTGTTGTATTTTTCATCTGGCGCGCACATTGTGCAGGTTTGAAGTTATGCCTCGGAATCAGGTTTCGAGTGTGTAAATAACCAATAAAAATTCTTGACATGCGATCGATACACGGGGGCGAGTATTTTTCCCTGATCGTTTAAGTACTACGGTGTGCTGCTTTACGTGGGCTGAATTTGATTGCTCTGCACTGCGAGCGTGTAGTGAGATGTTGAGCCGTTTCTTCCATCCGCCAAGTGGCGCTCTTTCTGCAATTTCACTTCCGCGCCATGTGATTGCGGTCGTTGATCGTATGATGATGATCGTTGGCTGATGCTTATTGCCAAGGGATGCGTGATTCACGCTAACGGAGGTTCGAGTGATGTGTGCTGCATGCACCATATGGTCACAAAACTCGGTCCCGTATTGTCAGCGAACGAAGCGATGGCGAAATTTGCAAAAATCGTGCTAGTTTATAAAATGAGGTTTAGTTTTCCTATTACGTATCCGACCTGCATGGATTTTTTGGAAGTTAAACCGAATGGAATACGTTGAAGTATTTTTTATAGGTGGTTGAGTAAGTAATTTGCTGTCATGCATATTTTTAATAACTCAATTGTTATTATAAATTGTGTTTGCAAACTAAAAAAAAAGTTTGCAAAAATGCAAATGGATTTATAAAACAGAGTTGTCAAACTCATATTAAAATTTTATATTCTATTTTATGTTATGATTAGAAAATTTATTTGTTTTAATATAGTTGTTCTTCTTCTTCTTCTATTTGGCGTAACGACCGAAGTCATGCCTGCCATTTTACTGGCTTTCTAGACTGATTTTACCACCATAG
>JXWZ01003436.1:0-28899 GCA_000956215.1 Anopheles farauti No. 4
CACCGCCGGGGTTTGTTTTGCTGTATTTTTTGTTTTTGTCCGGATATTCTGCTACATCCCTCGCCCGCCTATCCTGCTTTCACTCGCCTGCATCGAACAGATGGTCGACGGAGGAGGGCTGTTGATATGCTGCTGCTGCTGCTGCTGCTGCTGCCGAGGACCCGAGTGAGCGGGGCCTAGCATGCGAAGGGCAGAACAGCAGAAACGAAAACAAAAGCCCAAACAATCACCCGGTACCCGAGCGCATCACTCGCTGCGCTCCGTGACCCCCCGTCGTGCTCGAGGGATCGACGACAACCCCGAAAGGGGATGCCAGCTGTTACAAGCCCTTTTACCCCGTCGGCACACGGGGCCTATTTTTAGAACCCATCCGGCGACTGATAAAGCCGTCCGTCCGTCCATTCGTCCGGCTGCAGGCAGACCCGGACCAGACCCGTCCAGACCGTGGCCTCGTTGAACTCCCTGTTTGTAGGGGGAGGGAGCAGGAGGGGCAGTAGGTGAAGAAGGAGGAAGCTGATAGCGCAACAGAGACGGCCGTTTTGTTGTTCTCGCCTCCGTGAGGATGGATGTTGGTAGACGAGAATAAATCATAAACACGAAACTTCGGCAGCGATCGTAAAGCGGGACGACGATCGGGTTGTTACTTCATCACTTCAACGCCATGTTTGCTCGCCGCACATGGGGGCTTTGATTAGAGAGTGTGTCTGGTGTGCGCGAGGTTAGAAAAAAAGAGCTTAACCGTAAGCGATTCTTACCTTTTACCAGCCCGTGCTGTCTCGAACACACGACGATGGAACTCGGGAGTGGTGCCTGCAGCGCGCGTCCTTCAGGTCGACGGTACGACGGGGGTTGGCGGTCTGGTGGTTTTCGAGCAATTTTTATTGAAAATGAAGATAAAGTCGATCCAGCAGCTCGTCCGTTCGGCGGCACACATTCAAAATATCAATCTTCACGCACAAAACGCGACCGTTGGGTAGATGTGGAGGAAAGTTTTTGTTTTGTTTGTTCAACACTGCGACGTACTGTACGGAGCACTGGTTCGCTTCCTATGCAACTGCACTGCCACTGTCTTTCTTGTGTGTGTGTGTGTGTGTTTTGGAATGTCCTTGGGCGTGGTTTACATGCTTGCTTGCTTGCTTGCTTGCTTGCTTAGATGATTGTTTTGGGTTTCACGAGGTACATTTTTTGGGGAACAAGTCACTGCACTGCTGGTTAATACTTCGTTCGCTATGGGAAGTTTTGTTTTTCAGCTAAAGCGAGGATGTTGTGTTTGTCGTTGAACCGATTCTTTCGCTGTTGATGTATCTGTTTCTCTGTTGACCCTCGACTAAGGTAGGAGCCTTTTGCTGCGCAGGTAGCAACGTGAGTGACGACGGACGGCTTCGGTAGGAACGATCAGGGGCTGTTGGAACAGGAACACTTGCTGTATGAGAGTATGGTTGTTTTTTTTTTTGCTTCAAACTGCCCCGCTTTCGAACGACAGACAGGTCAAAGGTCACTCACACCCACGCCAGCGGCTGTGCTATCACAGTGCGCACACAACACTAGACGGCACTAGCACGGGAAGCAAGAACAAACAAGCAAACAATTTGCGCACAAACGTACACAAACTGACAGCACGCAACACACGTTTGAACTCTGGAAAAGTTCGTGTTTTTCCCCCTGGGGAGATGGGATGGGATTTCGCTCGCTGCCCTGCTATCTCGTCGACATCACAATTGCAATCTCGCGGCTTCGCGGCCGTGCGGTGGCGCTTTAAATCCTGCCCGATCGTGTGGGAGCCACACGCACGCTCTCTCCTTCTCGCTCTCTCTCTCTCACTATCTCACGATCGGGTGCGGTTTCTCCCTCTCTCGCGAGAAAACTTTGCGCTTGCAGCATCCGAACGAAGCGTTCAACCAGGGATCGTAAACAATTGGGCGCTTGAGCGATCAGGTCTCCCGATCTCTTCTCTCGCCGTACTGTGGAGGATGTAACATTTATGCTGCTATTTTGTTTCTGTTTGCAGGGGTTTTCTCAAGTGTCGGTGGTATCGATTCGTATTGCTTCGATTTCTTTCAATGCGTTTTTAAACACATACTTGATTTTGGTTATGATTTGTTCTATGTGTTGCATTGTTGGGTTCAATTTATTTGTTTTCTTTCTTCTTTATTCCAGATTCATCGAAGAATCCTTCAATTTCTTCTTTGTTTGCATTTTGTAAAGTCATAAAACTCCCAATGATAACGACAAAATGCTCAAATCAACGGATGAGACGAACCCTGCAATTTTCGTTATCAGTCGAGGATCATTTGATCGCTCTCCCGTTCTCTCGAGGTTTGTACGGTATAGGAGCTCACTAGGATCGTTGCTCTCTTGTGAGTCATACTTGTGAGTATACTTTCGCTTTCTCGTAACGAAAACCTCAGTCCCGTCTGGAGAGGATCTGTTGTTATGACGAGAGTATGCACTCACTGTCTGCTGTTGTTCTTGGAAATCGGAAGGTAATACAATCATAAATTAATAAGCCGAACCTTTTTATCATCTAAAAGTTTGACCAATGTTGCAGTAAATAAAACTCGTGCGAGGTATCGAACATATTGGAGGAGGAGGAAGTAAAGCAGGTCTATAATTTGCAAATCCTTTCAACTCCTAATCCGTCAACCGTTTGAGGGGTTCACCGAACGTGCGGATGAATTAATTACATAGTTTAGGACACTGTTTCTAATACCGCCAAAGTAAGAGTTGACGTCAAAGGTGTGCGACTGACGTCATCGGTGTGGAGCCTTCACAGTAGCACCGGTAGGCGTACATGGCGTAGGCAATTTTGCCTTTTACAACCGCTAAATCCTATCATTAGCTGCCATTCCCAATGCAATGCATTTTGACACACTGCTTAATTTGAACCACTTGCCCAAACAGGCCGCCTGTGCTGATAGTGTTCCCTTTCCCCAGACCGACCCGGCCCGGCACCAAGGTGGCGCCAAGACGATCCCATTTCCCAGTAGATGCCATTCGCAGACGCAACAGCAGCAGCAGCAGCAGCAGTTCTCCGGCGGAAGGAGACTCTTATGAAACCAAGTTCTGCTCGATCGATCGCAGGCGCCTCGCGTTTTGCAAATAATCATCTGTAGCAGTAGACGATTTGAAGAGAATCGCCGGCCGGCAGCAATCGCTCGGCTGCCACTTGGCTTGACGTTTCCTCGTCGCGCACTGATACGGCCTAGACGGGGTAGAATGGTTCCAAGGAAGTTGCCCCCGGGTCCGTGCCAATCTGGCCAACACGGTGGCACAACGTTGGGCAATGTTATGATCGCAACCGTGATGTAGGTTAACTACACGGCCCTGCCCTGCCGTCATGAGGAACATTTTCTCCCGCGCAGTCCTCTCGTGCGTACAACGGCAGAAAGCCTGCGTTGACCCTATTTTCTGTGCGCAGTTTTCGACGATCAAATCACCGTAGAAGGGTTTGCAATTGTATCGAGCAGGACCTTTGGACACGGTGCGGATGTTAACATGGTTCAAAACATAGTTTGGTCCGTACTGAGCTAATTTCCAGAGACAAAAGTCTGCAAAATACGATTTAGTATGAGACAGGCGCAGACGTAAGTCGTCTACCAACGGGGTCAAAAAGCGTTTCGAATGGAGCTGTCATCTCTCGCTGCGGCTTTCCGCACCAAAACCTTTGTTCCAAATCTTTCCCCTTTTTGGCAAGAAGCAAGAAAGCCTTCTCCTCGCTCCTCCCCCGCTTTCCTTTTCTTCCCAACCCTTTTTCCAATCACAAATTTAACGCCCCGTCACGTAACGACGGTTCGATGGACGGACAAGCGTGAGCCACCCTGCACCACCGACTGACGGTGAAGAGTTCCTCTTCCTCATTGCTTCGATTTATTTTTAGTGCTCGCGTCCCCGCAGGACCCGCGTCCCGTTTCTATGCGCCTCACCCCAAATGCCGATGGAGGCCCGCCAGTCCGGAGCAATTTTGGCGTGGGTTCTCTCCCGTAACTAATGAGCGCAAAAATGGCAAATCATAATGCAAAATTGAAACGGCACGGCGGGAAGGAAGCGCGAACGAGAAGCGTAACAAAAAAAACGGTTCGCGATGCTTTTTCGTGCTGCTTTTTTAGAATGTGCTGCAAAGGAACGGGGTCTCTCTGTACCGGTGCTTGCCGCTGCCCACGAATCTGGCCGGGATGCCTTCCCCTTGGGAACGTATTAATAGACTAGCGTGTGGGTCTTCGGTCCATCCCCGTGGACCCGTGGCGGCTCGTAAATAATGGTTTGACAGATCCGGCCTAAAGCGAGCTAAAAATAGTTCCCGTGGCCGGTGGCTGACCGTGGAGGTACATGCCACTCGGCGACCTGTTGCCGTTGCCACACCGGCGGTGGGACGATCGCCACATGATGGAGTGCCCCGTTAGCGGCTGGGCATAGGTTAAACCCCTGTTCAAAATGAACGTTAGTGAAGCACACATGCCGTTGGTGCAACGGAGGCGCGCACAGGCGAAAGAAAGATGAAGAGAATAATTTACGAATCAAACCTACGGCGGTGGCAACAACATGGAACCGGCAAGGTCTGGCAAAGCGCAGCAAACGAGTCGAGAGACGGGAACGGGCATAAAAATCGTCTCTGTACCGCGCTTAAGGGTGTGTTTTTAACGCGCCCGTCCGCACCGTCCATTGGAATGCACCGAAAAGCATATGCCGTTGTGGTAAACAAAGCTATAAAAGTTGCAGAAATGTGTTTGCCGACGCTGTCTCTGAGTCACTGATTCGCGTTCGCTTCATGCAGATGCGTTCGATTCCGTGTTTTGCAGTCAAGGCACGACGGCTTCGGGGAGGTCATCATTGTTTGTGCTGGTGGTGAAGATTAAAGGAAAATGCTATTAATTTCAATTTTTGAACACGTTACAAATAATTACTTTCTCGCTCATAACACGCGGCGAGCTGCTCGGGCCGGACAAATGAATACTGATACCGTAGCGGCGGCTGCTATCAACCGATTCGCTATTTTGGAACCAATTGAATTTATTCGCTTGTTGTTCTCGTGTTTACTTTCTGCTTGAGCACTGATTGACAGATGCTTTATTTTGGTGTGACTGCAGAGACGGAGACAGAGGGAAAGAAGGGTGGGCAGATGAGGAGGAGGATAGAGTGAGAGTTTTGCGTATAAGAGTGTTATTTTGAACGCCAGTTGAACAATTTGCGCCTTGCGGTGAATGAAGAATGTAAATACACGACCGAATTGGCGTTGTTCGTGGGCTGGTTTATGCTGGTGGCACCTGGACTATGGTGGATTGCTTTTTACGTTCCATCCACGAGGGAATGTACACACCACGATTTAAATGCGTCAAAGCGGTTTGGATGTCGTGTTGATTTGTTTGAATAGCTATATATTCGCATAATTTAATTTGAGTACAAATATCGTCGTATATAACCAAATAATAGTGCTGGAGCAAGAATGCCGAAATCTGAATACGATTGAAGTGAACCATTGAAGTGATCGCACACTTACCAGTCGGATCAATAATTAAAATCCAATTAAAGAATACTAGTGCATGCGGCTGGGGGAAACTCCAAGATCAGCCGTTCCGTTTCCGAACAAAGCGGACTGATATTTTGTTAAAACACCAAACGGAACGCGTGACGAGGAGTGTTGCTAACGCCGTTGGTCTGTATATGTCCGTACGCTACAGGATTCGAACGAAAGATTCGAAGGGTCGCGCTGCCCGAGCGATACCAACTGAACAAAGATTAGCTCCGCGCTGGTGTCAGGGGTGTCAGGCACACATGGCGGCTAATCTGGGCACAAGGGACCCAGGAATGTTAGCAACTGGCGGATGCACTCGCCCTAGAGAACCTGGTTTTCCTCCAGGGGTGTAGTAAATATTGACACCGATCGCTTCCAATCAGCTGCTCTTACTCGGTGCGAGCGGCTTATCAGCGCTGATGCTGTTGAAATACCGTACTGGCAATCGGAGGGCCTGTAGGACGTAAACAATTTGTGGCAGCACCAGCGGCACCCAGTTCCGGGCGATGAAAGTGTAGGTGAACCGATCTAATGCATCGAAGAGAGGACGAGAGAGATGCTACGTTTCAGGGTGAACGGAACACGAGTACAAACCGACCGATTATGAGACACACTTGATACGGGGATGGATATCGATGATCTTATTTTTACTAGAAGATAGTGATATGAAAAGAGCAAATCCTTACAGGACATCTGGTCATTCTACCACATGAAATCGTTCACAGGTGAAACATCTACTTCTTATTAACTTTATCACGATCCCGGGCTCAGACTAAATGCGTTTTCAATATGGCACATTTAATGTACCATTCTCTGATGTCAAATCTAACCAAAAGAACAGACAAATCAACAGCTTTCTATATCCATGTTTGTATGTCGAGCTTTCATCGATGGTTTGTGTCTCCGCTATTTGGAAGCAAACCGTAATAGATTTACTTCATGTTTCATTAGTTTTTCATTCAAACAGAATGAAATTCTCTATTTTTTCAAACAACAAAACAACATTAACTTTGTGTTTTATCGTTATCCATTCATAGCATAATAATTCGGCGCGCAGAAAGCAAATTACACAACAAGAGGTTTGACACCCTTGCACGGTATGCTCGAAGGAACCGGATCGTTAGCAGTGTTTCCATCGAAGATGTGCATCGATAAAGCAATTTATCTCGTTTAAAATGACACTAAGACGATAGTTGGCTAATGACATACTAAACTTGTCATCATTCTGTCATCAACATATTTTTTTAATTTACTAATAGTAATTCGATTACAAATCTATACACACGTAGTGATCTTTCTCAATATGCTTCGAACGTATGAACGAACAATGAACAACATCAACCATGTACCATTTGCGTTAGTCTTTATTCCGGACAAATACTTCTTCACAAAAATCTCATCCATCGAATTGCTTCGGTGCACAAAATGGAAACAAAAAAATGTGATAGTATCAGTATGTCAAATTCGTTCACAAATGGAATATAGGAATACATTGGAATTAGCTTTGAATAAAATAAAAAAGAAACAATAATAATGGTGGCGTCACGCCTAATCACATAAGTAAAAGGAATGTGTGTAACCTACGAAAAAGAAACGTTAAAAATGAAATCAAGAGACAGTATAGTGTGTGGCATAGAGCTAAGCCTACATTCCGTCACCAATACAGTTTTAAGTCATGTGTTTTGTTATTCATTCTATACAATCACATTTTCATCTTTTGCGAGCCCCAGCAGTTTGTACCGGTCGTTTGGCCAGTTTCATACGGGGCTTCGCAATTTGCTATTAATCTTTTCTACCTTTTCCTATCATTTCTTATCATTTTTACATCTCTTATAAGAGTATTTGCTTTACAACAAATTTTATCTGGCTCGATCTCTCGATAGTTTGCAAAACTTCATCTCCTTTTCGCTCAGTCCAGGCACACGTACGCACATACTGTAACACTTGCTTCTCTTAATGCTCTCCCTTTTCCATTTGTTTGAAGCACGTTAGCATTCGTTCATTGCATCCATAAAACTCTCAGACGTTTAATATCAATTTGAAATTTGTGTCCGAAACGTAACAAAACGAAATGCATTTCCAGCTGATAATCGCTCAAGTGAGTATAGATAATTTTCATCCATGTTTAAGTGTTTCTTAATACACTTAATTCACCTCACGCACATCTAGAAAACCTAATACACAAAACTCTAGCAGATTGCCGGGAGGAGAAGGGACCGGAAACGGTGAATAAGTGTCCGTGTGTTGTTCGTACGTGTATTTGTTGTGTGTGTATGTGTATAAATACATAAATCGTTCACTAATCATTCATTACCAGCTATAGATCAGGGGTTTGTGTTTTTTGTCTATAAATGCTTCCAGCGGTTTAGGTAGTTACGAATCGACGTTGGTAGAACGGCAATCGAAAGCTAGTTTCTGCCGTAAAGTCCTTATTGTTCGCATGTAAATCGATAGAAAATTTAATTTCTCATCAGTTCCACACGTCTTTCACCGCCACTTCCGCACCATTCGGCCAATAACTCTCATCTCATTAATTTGCAAACACTCCAAGGCTCAACTCGATAACTTCCTGGTTCGCGGACTTTCCGCGCTCTGTACAGTCCTAACAATTATCTAACCCAGCGAGATGAACCATCGCCCGCGTTGCAAATTGTGGTTGTGTATATAGAAAATATCCCTTTCTTTTTTATACATCATCATTCCTGCTTAACAATGTACACCTTCTCACTGCTCGAATCATACTAACAATTACCTACCAAATCAGTGCAACACAAAAGCAAACAAAAGAGGGAAGGAGATTCAGGAACCTTCCACCTCCCAAGTACTACTCATCTTGTCTCGGCACATTCGATGCACCATATACTCACTGCCGGATTTCGCCTGATCTGTCCTCAGCAGTGCTTTGCAATTTTAGTTGTGGTTTAACAAATCAGTCACATAGTTCATCTCTCGCAGTCCTTTTACGCACTAGGAACCGTGTCGCCACTGTCGCACCACCTATGTACAGGGGGAGAGCAGTGCTGCCACCGTGTGCTGCTTTCCTAGTTGATTTTGAAACAATCCAGTTTGTAGTCGAGAATGTGATGCTATGACATACCGGACGATGGATCATCTAGGTCCTGTCCGATCGATGCCGGTCGATGAAGATGTTGCGATGGGTGAGTGTGATGGTAGGAAGAGGTGCCTTCGGACCGTTGGTGAACTCGAGGATGGCCACCACTGTTACTATTACTACTACTTACTGCGTTACTACTACCACCACTACTGCTCTCCTCGGCAGGTGCATTACTCCCCGCTGCATACGTTTGTGGATTTTTTGTGCTTTCCGATTCGAGAAAAACCGGATCATCGTTCCCTTGGACCGGTAACGGGTCCAGCGGGAGCTCGTGATGCTGCTGCTCCTGCTCCTGTTGAGGTAATGACGCTATCGGCTCACCTGGCGCCTGTTGGCGATCACTATTTACACTACTGCCACCAAACTCGGTCGGATCGTATTCGGCAAACGCAATCTCCTTCTCCCGATTACCATCGGGCGATTGTCGTAAGCGATTGATGCGCGTCTGCACGATCTGAAGATGCCGACCGATGTACTCCTCACCCGGTGCTAGGTCGTGCGCGTGTGTAAGACAATCCTGGGCTTGCAGGAGTTTGCCACGCTCCACGTACACTACGCACAGGTTGTGCAAACCTTGAATGTTCACCGGATCGAGTTGCAAGATGCGTTTGTAACACTAAAAGAAGGCAGAGAAATAAGTTGGATGATTAGTGTACGGATCCATTGAGTATTATTAAACACTTTTCTTACATTTTCGGCCGCATCCAGATCTTTGATGTTGTTGATGTAAATGTCACCGAGAAGAATCAAGCCCTTTATGTGATCCGGATGGTATTTCACCAACTGATTCAGGAATGGAGCCGCCTCGAGCGGCCGATGATCGTCGGCTAGCAGAAGCGCGAGGTTAAATAACGCACTGCGGAAATCTTGCTTAAGATGAACCGCCCGACGGAACCAATTTTCTGCTTCGTCTGTGTTGCGATCGTCCATCGCAAGCATGCCAAGGTTGAAATGAACTCGTTCGTTCGTTTCTATCATGGGATGAGAACTTACTTAGTGTTGTTAAACTCTTCAAAATCGTTCATAGCTTACCATCCTTCGCTAGTAGTTTTAGCAAACGCTCACGAGCAATTTTCCTTAGCTCGGGTCGACCAAGCTCTTGCAGAAGGATGGCCGAATTAAGGAGCGCCTGTTCGTGCTCTGGATCGAACTCAAGTGCTTTATCGAGATATGCCAGGGCTTGGGAAGCTTTACCTTGCTCTAGAAAGACGACTCCAAGCTGAAAGAAAATGAAATATTATTAAATATTATTCCCCTTAATCTCTTTTGTTCTCATTTACACAACATACATTGTAGTAGATATCCGGATTGGTACTGTCGTACAGAAGCGCCCGTTCGTACACCTCCTGCGCTTCCTTCGTCCGATTCAGCTTAATCAGAATATCGCCCCGATTTATATACGCTTGCGTATAGTCCGATCGCATACTAATCGCCTGCCGGTAGAGCAGATCAGCCTCCTCCAGCCGTGTCGCATTCTTCGAGATCAGGTTAGCGAGATTCAGGAACACATTCAAGTGGTTTGGCGCAATACGAGCCTGGTACGACTCGCCCGGTTTTGCCTTAGGCAAGAGCGATTTCGCCTTCAGATAGGCCTGTTCCGCCTCCTTGAACATCTTCAGATGGTTGTACGTGCGGCCCACGTTAATGTGCGCACCGACATCATCCTCTTGCACGCTGACCGCCTTGTGGAAAAACTGTAACGCCTCCTCGAAGCGGCTCTCACTCTCGAGCGCGTGGCCAACGTTGTTGAATAGCTTTGCATTCCGCTGGTTCACCTTCAGACCGGACATGAATATCGAGTATTCAGATTCCCAGTCCGCGTTTCGGTGGTACGTCTTGATGGAGTGCGTGAGTAGCAAGACGCCCAGGCAGCACCAGGTCATCTTGCGGGACCAACGCTCCGACAACAGATGAAACCCGTATGCGACCAGCAGACAGAAGCCCATCGACGGCATGTAGAGGACACGTTCAGCAATCACAAACCCGACCGGAAAGAAGAGATTCGATGCGGGTAGAAATGGTAGGATCATGAACGCCAGGCCCTGTGGGGAAAAAAATGTCGAAAAGGAATATAAGTATATAATGCATCATTTGAATATAATATGTAAAGTAATGTAATAGTAAACGCGTAAGCAAATATATTCTTAATTGCATTGTATTGTAAAGAGCTCAATAACTAGCGTTTAATTAGTGTGTTTATCAAACAACCGAGAAATATCATTATGCTTGCAATTGTCTACTATATTTCTCTTTTCAGTTGTCTAGACTCCCGCGAAAGTAAACAATTTGATTAAACTCGTTCCATGTTTCGCCTTTGCTACACGGCGACTATGCAAGTTTTTTTCCATCGCCCTGATTCAGATGAACCAACTTTGCCAACGGGTGATTTTACTGAGCGATGATGTGGATAAGTAAATCATAGGCTCCTTCCTTGTGGACCATGATAATAAATGATAATAACCTCTGGAAATATTATGACACAAATTGCAGAAATACCAACAAAGCAACAGATAAGCAGTAGTTAAGCGTAGTCAAGAAGATAATTAAATGGATGTCAGATATTTCTGTAAGCTGTTTAACAATTTTCAGATTATTCTAGTTGGCCGAAGGAGCAGCAGACGAAAGTAATTCAGTGTGATACGATAAAGAATAATTACGAACGAATTAATCAAACAACGCATCGCATTGCTGAGGCGTGCATTTGTGCGACTAGACCATTAATTTTTTCATTCCACGTATAAGGAACGTTATAGCTGAAGAAATCATTCGATGAAAATCGATAGCTCCTGGATCACCGAATGCTAGATTAAAATATTAAAAATTAAAAGCCAAGAAATGGGACCCCACTAATCGACAGCAGGTAGCGTTTCCATTTTCCGTGTTTAATTATGCAGCGGACTGAACGCGACGCGACTGGTCCGATCTAGTGCAATGGCGTAACGTTGCCGTATCCATCACGAGCTAAATAGCTTCCCCCGCCTGTCTGTCACGAAAAAGGTGAACTTGGCGCGTGTCGTGCTATCGGATGGATGTGCTTTCAAACTGCTGACACCAGTGCCGGAGGTGGAGGGATGTAATTGTGTCTTTTTCGCTTACTGCTCTACCTTGACAGGCGTGAAGAACGGAGTCTTGTGCTGCGGCTGGATAAATTATTATTCTATTACTGGTGAAAGTATTTCCGTGCGTCAAACTATTTCCAGAAATAGCACTTCCAAGAACTTTGATTTAATATTACAAAAGAAAGACAACTGAACTGCCTGTCCAAGTGGAAAGCAAGGAAACTGTGACGTAAAGTCGACTCGTGATTGAATCAAAGCAAATGATTGTTTTAATTAAATTCCTTCCCGATAAAAGCCTCGTCCCTCTTCACTCTTCGCCTCACCTGACACCCATCCCACCATTCCTAACGCATGGCCAGGCGGATGTTTATTGAGCAGCATCCTCGAAAGGAACGCCCAAATGAATGTTCGATTTCATCTCGTGTTGATCGGAAATCGGAACTAGATAAAACAAAACAAAGCCAAACTCGTGCTATCTTCGAGTAGTGTGCTACAATTACCGTCTCCCGGACGGCCGCCACAGGACAGGATGTAACGATATTACATAGGGCACGTGTAGATGGAGGCTTTCGATTAAAAACTGATCAGATAAATCCTCTCCGGCTCACTTCGACTTCGAAGACGATGACGTCTTTCGGTGCCGGTGGCCCTCGATGACACTTTCTCCGGCGCGAGGCTGCCCGCCGAAAGGAAATTGCCACCGGAAGCGCTGAGCGCTCGGTGTTCGGTAAATCTTGATAATGGGCCACGATAATGAGGATACCATTGAAATCGGCTTTTCTTTACGCGCCGATGACGCAAGATGACGTACGGTGGCGACGAAGCAGCTGTGTGGAGCCGGATTTTCGGTGTCCGTGGGCGCACAAGCACAGCACCAGCCACACAAAAGATGTCGATAATCGATAAATAATTATTTACCTTCAGCTTCAGCCAACGTGCTTGCCAGCTTACTTGCTGCTTTGCCACCCGTGGTAGGAAACGTGACACAGTTTTCTTTTCATTTTCTTGATTGTTTCGTTTTCACTTTCTCGTTGCGTGAGAGTGCTGGCATATTTTTCTTCGGCTGCGATGATTTGCTGCTAGGCTAGGTCGGATGTAAGAGAAGTGTTTTTTTTTCGCGTTCTTTTGATGGGTGAAAGATATCTGGAGATCGATAGACAATTTCGTACCTCGCAACAACCGTTTGCTATTTAATACTCATTTTCGTCGGTCGTTAGTTAGGCTCCCTGCCTAACCGTGCTTTACCGATTTGTCTTGTTCTGTCGGGTCTCTTCTGGGAAGATTATCTTTTCGATGGTTAAAAATTGATGTTGTGGGCTGAATCGAGCGTTCAGCAAGGTTTTTGTGTGATTTATCATATTTTCTTCAATTGCTTGGAGGAAAGAAATATCTTATTTGGAAATTATCTACAAATAATACAAACAATACATTAGTTCTGTGTCTACCAGACACTTAAATTCATCGTCCACTTGCAAACGGATTCGTTTTTAACACAGCGACTCACTGCAGATGAGTATAACAACCGCCGCCGACATCGTTTCGGTAAAAAGTAGCATAAAATCAGCGTCTCTCCCATCCTAAACGCATGAGCCCCACGTCCCGGGGGGTTGTCCAAAGCAATCAAAATGCCCAAGTGGAACTCAGCTTCCAGCGCACCGGTAGCATTAGTTACCCCATGTGGGATGTCACACTACGCCCCGCCGGGTATTATTATTCTCGTATCACATTCCCGGGGCATGATGCACAACGTTGCCGTCATGTGCCAAGCGAAAACAAAACGAGAAAGAATACATTGGAATGGTACAATAATAACAAAAAACCACTCGACATTTTCCAGTTGCAGTGGAAATATGAATTGCAATGAAAACATGCGACTCGTACACGGTCTCCCTCTGACGGTGACACACGGGCGCGACTCATTGGGATCTGCTCTTCACACGGAAGGGAAACTACCACTGAGCGGTGAATAATCTCGACACCCCCGACGGACGGACGTAACCCTCGACACAACCACCGCTTGCCATCGTCATTCGCATAATAATAACGCCCACGGTTTTGGGGTAAGAACAAGAATACATGCATTTGCTTATTTTTGCTTCTAACACTTTATGGTTTCAAAGCTCAACTCTCGCGTGTTTGTGTGTGTGTGTGTATGGGTTTACATATGTTTGCGGCATCCGGCACCAAGAGAAGGGACGGATCATCACTTGGGGGATCATCGTCTAGACAGCAGACATCGGGTTTGGCAAGAGCTACAAAAAAAAAAAGACGCCGGGGATCCACACACATTCGCAAAATTTCATTTAGTTTTAGAATTTATGTCGCTTTAATCTCCTGCCATCACGCCCCTACCACTTCGACTGATGGGGTCATCGTTTTGAAGTGATGGTGGCAAAAAATAGGATGACGGGTAAGCAGGATGTAGGAGCTAGTTGAATCTGTCCTGTTAGAAACGGTAAACGGTTGTGACGGTGAATAATCCCGTAGAGACAGCAGTGAGGATGAGCTGAAACGTTTCATATTCTAATGCAAATTTCATTCTCACACGAAGTGTACAAGATGGAAGCGGATGGTTGCAACAACATTTTATTCAACATTTTATTATATTAAAAAAAATCACACTTAAGTTTATATTTTGATTACAGTTTTGCAATGCCATAACGAAGTGAAGACACAAGTATCAGCATCTCAGATTTATTTGAAAAGCTTTCCAATTTTTTCTATCTACAAACAAACTTTGTAACATTCGTTTATAACGTTTATCATAATACAAAAACATTGTGAACTTCAATATTAGCACACTGAAATACTCGCGGTTTTCACCTAAAATAAATCCTTTTAAAGTTTTGAAATATACAAAACTAGTGTATGAGCTAATTTGAGACATCAGTGCATATCCACGAAAACAGGATGTCATTTTGCATGTTATTTCCATATGTTATTACACATTCCATGTTATAACCACCTCGTTCAAGATTAATTTAAAATTTGTAAAAAAAATGCGTCCCAGGAGTAAACAAGATATCAACATGCGAGTTTTGCACTTTACTCATGCTAAGGATAAAGTTTTCCAAACTGCCAACGGAGACACGGCGTGACACGAAATTGATGAGTTTTCTTATTTGATCGCCGAGCGTTGCCGTGTCCGACTCGGCATGCTGTTCCTTTTTCCTCCTACGAGTGGCTTATCACTTATAGAAATTGCAACCATGCGAAAGCAACAAAGTAGCAGCGTTTCGCCGAAGGCTTTACCAGACCGCCGGTTTTGGGAAACCCGAGATCGGGTGGTGAACCTGGCAGTCCGAAGGGAAGGTCTAAAAAATGGGCCGAAAGCTTGCGCGAACGCTTAAATGGAGAGGAGATTTTGCCCCTCGACTGTAATCAATCTTCTCGCGCAATGCAGGAGGGATTTTTTTATTCACTGCTTTCTCCAGCTTTGTCGCACTTTTGGGGCAAAATCTGACGTTGGGCAGTGCGGCGCCTAATGGAAGGCCTCTTTTTTCCGCCCGTGAACTGAGCCGGAAGGCTTCATCACTGCAGTAATACAGTAATTGAGCGAAGCGAAAAGCGAAAACAAAATGTACATACATACAAATACACAAATTGAAGGGACGAGGCAAAGATGATTTGCCAAAACAACGAAAAAGATTGCCCTGGTTGAGTTATTGTTGACTCATAAATCTAAATAAATGGTGCACCATTCAAAGATGCGGCTTTGCAGTGCGAGCCGTGAAGAGTGTCTAGGATTAGTGGCGCGATGTGATCCAACGAACAGAGATCGAGAAACGAACAAAAAACAACCATAATGAAAGGCAATTTTTATATTCACCGGCTGTGTCCGGTGCTCGGTAGTATAAAGAAAATTGTTCATTTAAACTTATTCTGCTTTGTGTATTGCTTGATCGGTAGTGTTATGCCAGTTGTGGGTTTCCTGTTGATTTATATCTTCATCTTTTGTGTAGTGTAGTAGTGTCCTGCGTAAAGAGATCGCGCCAGCAAAGGAAATTGTGCATATCGAACCGCAACCGGAATGGAATAAAGTATTGATTTTTCTTCCGTCGGTCCATCTACCAAAGGGACCCGAAAAGAAAGGACACACTTTAAACCCGCTCGAGAAGAAAGGATTATGAAGAACGGATTCCGTGCTCAAGCGGGCGTTATTACTTCAACCGGAACCGGAATGTCGTCCGATGTTTTCACGAAGCGGAATGAAAAGGGGTTTTCCGCTTCGAAAAGGACATCTTCGTCCTAGCGATGCCGGAAGTCTCCTGGGTCGGTTCGTTGAATTTACCGATCCATCCTCCGTGCCGTGCAGCGAACCCATCGATATTGTAATTCACCAGCCACCGGAGCAGCGCTCGAACGATTGAGGTCCGCCAGCAGAAGCCACTCCGAAGACGTTGCCGGAGCTGTTCGTGCACACTCGAGGTGGGATTAAGAATATGACATCGAGACCGTTCACTTTGTTCGCGCATGGATGGCACGAAGACTTTAAAAGCCCGGGTTCCTTTTTGCCGCGCGCATTCGATAAGGATTACTAACTCACTCGCAGCGGATGTGTACGAGGCGTGGCAAAGTGGTGAGGAGAATTTGTCTTCGCCGCGTTTCCTGCTGAATCGTTTTCGTTTTATATGTAAATCCACCGGACCCCCGGTTGGAATGAGCGGCTCCCGTGGAAGCGTGCGGGATTTAAAGACGCGTCGCATAGCAAACAAAATGGCGCTGAGGATGCAAAATGGTGCGACGCGACTCGAAGAGCTTTGGGGGCTGGAGCCGTCCGTGCGGTGGTAAATGTTTTGCGTGGAAAACAAATTTCACCGTTGCAGTCAACCGAGTGTAATATCAGTCGCTAGTGGCTTTCCGCACTAGATTTTCTCCCGGCGAGGAACGGGGTTTATTTTTGTATGAAGGACTTTTTATCCGACGATGATGGCATTTGGAGCTGTCATCGAAAATGCCATTTAGGGATGGATCCACAAGCATTTCGGTATGCTTGTTAGGAAATGGATCCAAAGAAAATGCCTTCATTCTTTGCGATTTATAGGGATAAAAATTGAAAAGAAAATTGATCGAATTGTAATCAAGCGAAGAGATTGCATTTTACTGTGCCCGGAACACTACAGGATAGTACTAAATAAACCAGCGCCTCACAAATAATAAGGAAGCCTGCTCATCATACTGCTATTCCAAAGACGGCAATTGCCGAGCGTAACCCTTCCGATGGGATCGGAGAACCAAACATTTCGATTTACATCGTTATCTGCAAGCAGATATCGCACGCTAAGTTCGTTCGTGCGCCGAATGGACTGATATTATCGGATGCGAAAGATTGAAAAGCAGAAATGAAACCGTGCCCCAAAGGTCATGTCGATTGTGCAAGACAAATAAAAAAAACAAATCTAGCTGACGGAAGCAACAAGACGTCTGACTTGGTATCCAGTTTTGTTTAGTTTTTTTTTCTACTTCAATCGACCATCCTCCACATCATCATCACTGCCGTGAACGGATGGATATCGCCGGAATAGGTGTGGATGGCGTATTTTCACTCAAACAAATGAAACTACTATGTGGTTTGGATGCTCGTACGGTGGGGGGAAATATCGATCCCGGGTTCTTTTTCATTCGCACGATCGATCGGTCAAAAGTCCGTCCCGTCCCGACTGCGTTCGAAGACGATGAGCAGGATAAACGACCGAGCGAGAAAATCGATAAGCAAAAGGACAATGGAGCGCACAGCAGGAAGCAAGGTTGTCCTGTTTTTGTACGCCTGAACGAACCCGCCACCGGAACGTGCCTGAGGATTTGGTGAGGAGCTCGTGCGCGTGTGAAGAGGATTGGCTTAGCTTGGGAAGCCTGTAAGACCCATCAAGGACCTTTCGGTCTGGAAGGACAAACACACCCCCTCCGCAATGGGGTGGATCTGACCAGTGTCTTGAGAAACGAACGGAGGCTAAAATAACACAAGAAAAAGCTAAATAAAAATCATTTCCAAAGGATTTTGACGCATCGCAAAGTTGTCACACAGGAGGTGGTGTGCGAATTTCGCTACCCGTGGGGATTTGACCACCGAACGAGAGCCGGATATGAGAAGGATGGTGGGAAGGTAATGGTTCCGGTTCAACGGTGCATGGCACGAAAATTGAAATCAGCAGCAACCAAACCGTCTTGGGGATGGGTCGGCAGCACCCGGTGCAGTGAGTGGAACATGTTTGCCAGATAATGATGATAAACCATTTCGTACGGATCAGCAAGTATTCGGATGGGACGACAGGAGCAATATCCACAGCAAAAGTGGGCAATAGAACTTCCACGCGTGATTGCTTATTGCGTGGGGACAGACGTTCGCTAGAATTTTGATCATGATAACATAAAGTTTTGTTTTCATTTTGGGCGGGCTTGTTCAACTCACCATGACGACTACGGCCGACTTTTGGCGATGGTTCTCGATGAAGGCAACCCACGCCAGTACGCCAATGATGGTGTACGCTCCGAGTGTGGCCAGATTGCGGGGATCGGTGAACGACTCGACCAGCGGCACCGTGCCCATTGTCCAGTCACAGCAGAGATCACACGGAAAGAGCAGCAACCAGAGGTTGACCGAGACGAGATAGTTGTAGGACAGCTGTCGAACAGGAGTAACTGCCACCGAGGCCGGATTGTCGAACCTGGAAGTAAAAAAGGGAAGAAGGGATTTATAACAAACACTCTCCATCGATTGGTATAAACGAAAAGGTATCGGAGTCATTTAAATAAACTTATTCTTTTTAGTGCGCCATAAACCGTCGGCGTCGGTTGATTAGTTGGCTCTCACGTCTACTCTTAACGAGCGCAAACCGCCGAAGAAGAGCACACCAAAACGCGGTGTGATAGAACCCATTACAAGAAATCGCAACCCGTGCATGCGATCGGAAAATGAAAGCGGGTCGCAAAATAATATGATCGATAGTAAACCTCATATTTTTATGAGAATGAAATTAGATATTTTATTGGTGCGTCGGGTTGCGCGAAAGGGCCACGGTCAAATTGCACCCGTTCCAGATTGTGGCGGTGGTGAGACTACGGACGGTTGCCAGTAAAACTCGTACGTCGTAATCGTTGGTGACATGTGACATCACGCTAGGTTGTGTGAAAGGGCGAAAGGGCAAAAGGCGAGTGAATTTCCCGCTACAGCCCCTGTATGTTGCGCGGGCGGGCGAGGCAGAGCAGCCAGTAAAGCTAGTAGCCGCCGTACCATATAGCCAGCTACCTTTGGCCGGAGCTCGTCGTCTGGTGCAACAAAGTAACATTCCCGCGAGCCAATCTCGTCGTCGTCGTCGTCGTCTAGAAAGTCACAGTCCGGGCCGCTTTTGCGTTGCCACTCTGCACACCATCGCCGCCGTCAAGAAGAGGTGCTTCGGGAAAGCACCTCTGTCAGCGCAATAAAAGGAAAAACGCCAGCCAACCAAACATTCAACGCACGCACACACAGGTGCGGAGGAACGGGGAATGGAAAGAAGAGAGGAGGAGCGAGTGAAAACGGTTATCCTTCACGGTCCTTGACGTGGAGGCAAACCGCGTGCAGCGCAGAAACGAAGTCATCAACGGTTTTTGCTATTGCGCGATTTCACGTCATAAAACTACCATAAAGGTTAATAATTTTCCTCTCGCGTACGCGTGTTCCACCGTGCCTGCGTGCTAAGGGACATATTTCAATGGGGTCGGCGAAGGTCGTGAAGTGACAGGACCGTTTCTGCTGTCATGTTTGCTTACGCGCTACTTGAGCAAGCGCGACAGTTGGAAGGTGTGTTCTTCGGAACAGCCGTGTTTAAATGGGGAGCAGAGAATTAAAGTCGGTTGAAGTTAGAAAAAAAGAATATTTATTGGCATTTTTTCTTCAAGCCGTTGGTAAAAATCTAAATGATGAAGCAGTGAAATAGTACTCGATTATGTATAACTAGCCAAACTGCACTAGCTGAAAAATTAAAAAATTCTTTGCATCTGAATAATTAACAATTTATTTATTTGAAAATTGATTTGGTAAATAAAATATTGTTTATTACAAAAATGCTCCTACTTGTATCCATTTCTTACCATTATTTTATCCACTGTGTAATCAACCATTAGTTTATTTGAAAAACCCTTGATAGTGAATAGACTCGTATTAAAGAGTCTATTCAAACTAACACAAAACTAAACGACACTGAAAGCGAACCGCGTTTTGTTCGCACTCGATTGTACAAATGCACCATTTCCCGAGTCCGAGGTCACCCTTCCGTAGTACGGCAAAAATGCTCGATCGCTAAATTGAAGCACCTTTTGGCTTTTGCAGCGTCACACAGCAGCGCACCATATCCGCTTGGTAAATGGTCACGGTAGCCGAACGCTGTGCGCATTTCTAGGTAGGCGATGGAGTAGCAACAGCGTAGTCGCCGCCTCCGCTGCTGCTGAAGTGTGCTACGAGTCGTAGTAAAACATAAGGGCTGAAGGAGTGCAATAACTTTCGGTTCATCCACCGTCCTCCACTCCAAGCGGCAGTGTTGCCTTTTGCTGTGCGTTATTCACGTTCACGTTCGTTTAACGCCCCCAACGTTCGGTTTATGGGACCATGTTCCGTTTTTGAGGTTCTTCGCGCCATGTTTTGGGGTTTGGTGGAGGTGGCCGCAGTGAACGCCACACGACGGAAGGAAATCAAATCATTCCAGCAAAATAACGTTTCCAATCAATTTCCTATTATAGCGTCGAATAGTTTAATGTGCCGGGGTATACCAACGACCTCGCTCGCAACCTGTTCGTCGACAGTGCTGCTGGGAAACGTCGTTAATGTCAAGTGCGCAACGTTCACAAACGGGCTGACGTCCGCGAGGCTCACGGAGGATACTTCTAACGAGGCCGCGTCGCGTCGTTGTGTCGAGGAAAAAATGCCTTTTCGCGTAGATGTTAGATATTTCGGACAGCGTACTGCTAACTGGTAGTCTAATATTGGACAGGAAATTAGGAGATGTCGTTTAATTTTCCACCGAGAAAGCAGCACGAGCCTTAGTGTGTTTTTTCACACTTTAAGCCGTGATATGTGAGCACACGCACGATGATGACATATGATGATGAGATGATGTAGGTGGGAAAACCTTTCGAAATATTCTTGTGTCGCTCTCTAATAGCATCAAAAACTGCAGATAATCGTTCCTCTGGAATTTATTGAAAATTCGTTGATCTTTCGAGATTCGATCATATACAAATTTTATATTTAGTTAAATGACATAACATTGAAAGCTTTCAGTTGAGATAAATTCTAGTAAAGATGTGTGCCTCATCACGCAACCCTTCAAAAAAAAAAAGAAAAGGTACGGATACATGTGATGAAATTCATATCAATTTTTTTTTCGATTTCAACCACATTTGGAAACAATAGCGGTATCTTGATTTGTGGAATTTGGAACGCAATTTTATGAACATTAGTTGCTTATTAGTAGGATTAGGAATTGGAAACATTTGTGGCTTCAAATCGTGTTTGGCACACAATATGGCATACCAATGGGTTTTCAAATTCCATGAAAACTCTTTTTTAAAGTCACTGTACGGTAAGTTGTTTAATTTTCAACATCGATTTGCAAATGCATACATATCAAATTTACACAAAACCATTTGAAGAAAAACGCGTACTTTGAAATATTGCTTCAACATTACCGAGCCGACGTATGCTTACTACCAAATTCAATGCATCAAACGTAAACTGGGACGCAAGTCTGGCAAATATCAACAGACACACACACATACACACACACACACACACACACACACCGAAAAAGGAACCCCAAAAGGAGATTGTGTTGTTATCATAAATCAAATTAAAAACCTATCGAAAGTTGGAGTTTTTGCTCCCGACCGAATGGAGCGTTTCTGTTGATATACTCGACATAAAGTCCTGAAGCATACAGTGCACGGAGCAGTAAAAAAAAAGGAAAAGAAAAACAGCATGAAAGGTAGGGCTGACATGTTTCCCATCCGCGTCCATTTCGGGATGGAAGCGGATGGATCCGACGGATACAGTGACCTATGATCTCCCTCTTTATGCCTTTTTCACGTCCAAACGGATCAGTGGCGAGAGCGGAGTAGGTGGTATATATTTTGCTTATTTTATTTCGAGTACCACCCGCTTCCAGTGTGTGTGTGTGTGTGTGTGTGTGTGCGTGCTGTTTGGACCCTCGTCAAAACATGAAACATAATTTATGAACCAGCAAGCATCATCTTCCCAGTCTCCCGGATCCACACGTACACACATACAATCCAAGTCCTCGACGCGTCCTTTTTCATTGTCTCTCGTCGCTCGTGAAAGTGTCTTGACCTCGTTCTCCTTTCACATCCCCCCTTTCCGAGAAAACAACGAGGTGCAAAGTGGCAACGAATCGGGTGACGTGAAGCGATGCGTCACGTATGGGCTTTTTTTGGGATTGTTAGATGCCTGTTCCATAGCCTGAGCCGTGAGTACGTGCGTGCGTGCGTGCGTGCATGCGTAAGCAAATGAACTCTACGCCCCTGATACGGATTTCGTGCAGGAATTTCATCCGATTTCATGGCCCAGTCTGTTTGGTCAATTGGGAAAGGTTTTGCGGGATGCGGTAAGCCGATTTTCGAACGTTAGTGACACACGAAGGCACGCCCGGTGTCCCACTCGGATTAAAGTGTTGTTTTTTATTTGGCATGAAATTATTCGCCATGCAGGCGTTAAATCAGTTTCGCAGATGGCGTTACATGGCATCAGCCGCTTTCAAACCACTAGAAAGGAAGGATTTTTTTTGTTTGGGTAAATGTACGAGTGGAATATTATCAATCTTTTTTTTTTTTTGATAACTCTTTCATCACCCTTTGCGCGGAGCAACGGAACGGCTTGCTGTGTTACATGCCATTGATTTCGGGTCGGCCTCAGCTCCGGCACGGTTCAGATGCACTTAATGGAAATTTAATCATCCGCTGCTGAGGATTAATTAATGTTTAATGAAGCCTTTCTCGGGCTCTCGGGTTGGTGGGTTTTTCGGTGGTGCGATTTTCCGGTGGATCGATTTCTGCTCTTCTCACCGATTGAACCTGGCTTTAGGCTGTTGGTAGCGGTTGTAAAGGGACGCCATGTCGAACCGAACTGACATTCGATCGCAGATGATTTAGTTTGGGTAGAATAACAGATTGACCTTTCGGTTGTGTCAACCGATTGCATGCAATATTGATAAAACCGATTTCTTTACAAGCTTATGAATAAGGATTAAAAAAATGTCACGCTAATGCAAATCACACAGAGCTGACGGAACCGGACTTGATACATTCTCCCGGTGAACCATTAAACTGCATTAAATTGACATTGTTAGAGATCGTTAGCAGTACGACACGGTGTCTAATGGACGCTACCAACGATGCGGAGAGATTCTGAACGCGTAGGCGGAAAAATATCTCGTACAAAACAAAGCTAGAACACGGCGGAGTGTTACATGCTCCCAGACTCGTTCGAGCATAACAACTCGGGTCCAGCTGGTGTTGACAGGGTGTGCACGGGAACACAATGGGCAGGACGCATGAGAGGGGTGTCGCCAGTTTCTTCGCACCGCACCGGAGACGAACGTAATCCTAATTAAATTCTCTCGTATCTTTCGCATCGCACCATGTCCGGGGTCCGCCTTGCGTGCGTGCGTACGTGTGTCTGATTTTGAAGTTTGATATACGACTATCGGCATCATGTTCACAGTGTGCTGGACTTCGAGCGACTAGGGAGAGGATGGTACCAACTACATCACTGCACCGAAGCTTCTCCTCCGCCGGTGTGCATCGTTTCGTGCAATCGATAGTCGATGAGCATTGTTGTTTATACGCTGGACCATGTTAAACCAGCCCATTCACCTCAATACACCTCTCAGAGGTCGGCTGGCTCTGCGTTGCTGGCTCTACCGGATTTCGACTGCTGCAGTGAGGCAGCATTGAGTTTACTCTAGCCGCACGACAGAGCCGTAGTAAATCCCCCGGAAAATCGCCCATCGGTGCGGTGCGCCTACGGGCGAACAAGTAGTTTGATTTTACAACGCTTTGCCACTAACGCAGTGGGCGGAAATTACATACATGGGTGATTTATCATACGAACGAGCTAGACAGCCAGCAATCGTACGCGTACGGGGCTGTGGGTCGATGCGATTTCTTTTTCGGTGGTTACGAGATGATGCTCGCTAGCGTGACCACTGGTCAGGGAGGTGGGTTGTAAGCAAGGTCGGCTGTTTTAATGAGGGGATTTTCTGGGTGGATCCCACCGTAGCGGGCCGGCTGCTGGCATACATGGGTGCTGTAATTAAGCACAGGCTGCATGCCACACGCGACTAATGAACCGAAGCTCGAATGTTACTCCGATCGAACTGGTTGGTACTGGTGATTAGGTTAAAATTAAACCTATGGTTGATGAGTGCAACGGCGCTGCAAAACAACTCGAAAATAAACATCAAATTAGAAAACATGTTTCGTTTTACACGCCCTCACAATCCGAACTGTCCTGGATGCAATCGGATATAGCCTCGTTCAATCATAATTTGCTGCGAATCTAAATCGCACGCGTATGGCAAATTCTAACTCGTTCAGTATTGTATCTCGCAGGCGACAGACGACAGATAAAGCTCATTTGCCTATTAAATGATGCATTTGGGTATCGTTCACTACCGAAGCACGATACCGTATCTACCCTGCGGTACAGATACCCTTCGGTAGGGACGAGTGGATATTTAATTGGTGCCATAAAGTACGATAAATAATTACCGGCGATTGACTCGCACTCGGGTGTGCATGAGCCCCGCAGCGTACTGGAAGGTTTTTGGAAATGTTTCAAAAACCGTGCAGCCGCCAGGTCAGCATGATAAGCTGTGCGTGAACGTTCGTACGAAGCACAAGCCCCGTCCGCCGGTGCAAGGATGCATTAGCAGACAAATTAATCGAATCGGGAACAGGGGACCTGTCACAAACCGATACCCGATGACCGATGGGGGCTCGATTGCGAGAGATTCGCATCCCTCGGACCGTACAGTCGTAATCAATTTTTCGGCCATAGCAGTCACCTGGAAAGCTAGCAAACACCGAACCTACCGATACCTACCTGGTGAAAACGGGCAGCTGGGAGCCCATGATTTGTAGCCGGGCGAACAGGAGCGCGACGGTCGTGACGCACAGCACGGCCAACCGTCGGGATGCTTCGTGGGGCCACCAGCCCGTTGGCAGGGCGAACGATTTGCCGCTCATCATCGAACGCGCCAGATGGTAGATGTCACCGAGCCGAATCTGTGTCCGCCAGTGCCAGTGAACCGGAAGCGAGAAGAGAAAGGAAGAAAAAAACGTGTGATTGAATTGTTCCAAACTGCTGCTGCCCGTTGGGGTGTTGCTGCGTTACCAAGGGCAACATTTGACGTCGGCTGTTGCTTTTGCATCGCAAACAGACATCAATTATTAGCTTCCCATAGATGTGTGTGTGTGACATTAGACTACTTTGGCTCATTGGCTTCGGAAGAAGTATGACGAGACAATGGCTCAAAAACGATAACTAACCTGATGAAGAAATAATGGATCCTTGGGCAAATACGACTCTTACCGCCGGAGTGAGTACACACAAATGTCTCCCACAGGACGAACTCAGGACGTCCCAAAAGGTGTTCCGGCCGTAGAGAGTTAGAAATGACGCACGAGAAAAAACCAGGCCCAAGAGCTACGAACCCCGATGGGTAAGGATATGCCATGAGAATAACTCTATTAGCAATGACTCACACTCGCCTAATGGAATTGTGTGATAGAGCCTCGAGTTGCAGTACGAGGGTTTTACACATCCCGCAAGGTGATATTGCGGTGAACAACGAATCGATTTTTTTGTACTTGTTGTGTGTGCGTGGCCCAAGAATGGGACCCTTAGGGTAGTACCTTTCGAGGCGCTGTTCGCGTTGCATCATTTAGCTGTGACGGTCAAAAGGTTCCCCCGAACAAGGAGACAAATGGGTCGTGGCGTGTAAGTGCGTGCCCGTTACCGTCGTACCCTTTTTGCATCATCTTTTGGCAGAGACTAAAAATGCTATAAAACGTGCCAATGGAGCAGTAAATCACACACATCCTTAAGCGGACACACTCGGCACACGGTGAATGTGAAGTGAATGAATAGGCCGCATTTGTCTCGCACCTCACCCCGGTACGGGAGTACCATATGCATGCAAAAGGGAGATTGGTACGGTGGTCACGTTAATCTCACCAGATTATTTAATGTCCGCTCGCTCGCTCGTAGGCAGAATGTTTCAAAAACACGGACGACCGGCAACCGGCATGTTTTGTTTTTGCTTCTGCACATTAGTTTTTCTCCTTACTTACACACACGCAATCTCTCTCGCGTGCTTATGGTACACATTAGCAGTGGAGACGCAGACGTTCCGCCGGTGGAACATCATTATCATCAGCAGTAAACGAGCTCACTTAAGGCTCGTAAACTATCTGTTTATGCTTGGCAAATGGACCCACTGCGGTTGTTTACCTCACAGCGGCACCACCGCCCTGATGGATGTGGGAGGATAATTTTGACTTTTTTTTTGTTGTTAAAAGAAGCATGCTGAAAGAGGATGTAAACTTGTTGTCTCTTTGTGGGATGTGCAGTCATTAAAGGGCGGTGCAATTTGTCTGGAAAAAATTTTAGTTATTTTTTTTGAGCAGCAGCTGTGCGAATATTAGCGAATGAAATAAATTCATTGTGTGCTTGTAGCTCTTTCAAGTGCACCTTCAAGTCAGACATGGTGGCATAAGATTTCGCACGATGTTTAAAATCTCATCCGTATCATCACACCTTTACGGTTCGTATCACTTTAAATGTATCTCACCACTATACCGGCTCACCATAAATTATGATCGCAAAAGCAAACATCATTCAGCTTCCTTTTGCCAGGAAAACGATGACCGTGGACCGTGTGTGGTGTGGGGAAGCGAAACGAAACAAAGCTCACGAGCCACGGAACCCACGAACGCCGTGTAGTGATTCTGTGGCGCGATTCGTTTTTATTTCGAGCTGGCGGGCGCAGCAAGTTTTGAGCTCTCCTCACGGGAAAGCCAGTGCAGTGCCACCAGCGTGTGGTTTGCACACTGGTGGTGGTTTTTGAACGGATTTTTCAGCGTACTAGGCCAATCCCTAAAACGAGGCGCACACCACAGCCATGAGATGATGGCAGATTATGGCGCATGGGGTGATGTGTAGCACCTCCTCGCCCCGCTCGATGGTGAGTGTGGCGGTTGTGGTGATTGCCGATGATTATGCTCGTACAGAACGGGCGGCGAAGGCAGCGTGAAGGTGTAGATTTTCCACCAGCACCGAGCATAAATAGTTTGCAGTGGAAAGAGAAATAATACCCACATATTCCCCATGTGTGCTTAGATTCCCCGTATCGATTCTGCTACTGCTGCTGCACGGCATGGGGGTTGCGGATTGTTTACGTGAAAAAGTTGTGCCACTGCAACGTTTTGGCCATGCATGGCAGGAGCGATGGTGGTACCCGATATGGTTCGATACAGCAAACAAGCGTCTGGTACGTCGGATCGATAGATGGGTCTTACTTATTTGCGCACACCGCACACCACCCGCAGATGCTCTGAATTTGGCGATTGTTTCGTTACGATCGAGGTTTTGAAGCGTACGTACATACATTACAACCACGGTTTTCCCAACCACTCTATCACTAGCACCGTGATGCACAACGGTGGGTACCATAAACCATCGCTAAAGTATCGTACAATAACGTGCTCGCTCTGCCATCACGGTTGGTTTTCCCGAGCGTTCCTGAGGTTTGATTTTCAGCACCCACCAGCACCAGACCAGCACACGGAAGGGCGGATCAGGTGTTATGGAAAAATTAAACACACACAACACTCATCCGCTTCTACCTCCCAAAGAGCGATAATAGAACCCCCGCACTCCTTAGTGGGATGGAAAATAATCATCGCATCGCAACACTATGCACACCGGGAGCTTTTCTATTCTTCACATCGGAAGAAGCTTTGTTCCACAGTTGGGTGAGGATGATTGCGCGGTGATCATTAGTGTTTAATTTGCGACGCCGCTACTCATGCTCGAGGGAGCGTAAATTGTGCATCGTTAAATAAATTGTAACGGATGTGCCGCAGAGAAGGTCGCGCTGGTGCACTGTGTGCAGAGATTGTTTTGCCTGGAGCAAGGTGTAAGGCAAAACAATTATGTTATGTTGAAAAAGTACACATTTCAAAAATCAATACACTTGGCTACGTGAATATTGAAGATTGCAGAAGATTGCAAATTTTATAAAGCGATGGGAAGCTTTTCTGTCGATATGAAAATGACGCTCATTGCGATAAGGCTTCCCGCACTGTTGTTATGCATTATTAAAATCATTGTACATTCTGTCACTTCCAAAGAACGATCCTCTTACAATGGAATTTTCGATCGCAGTGTAGTTCCGCTTTATTCGTCAGCTGGAAAGAACTTTTGCTACTGTGTTACTGCGTTTCTCATATACACTTGCAGCTGTGGTAAGAGCTATTGGATCCACCTGTGCATCTTTTATCGAAGGGTCGTGTGGCGCATATTGTGCATTGTCGGTCGATATTACGTCCCATTCATCGTAACTTTCGCCCGTGGTGCGGGCATGCCGGTTTATTTGCATCAGAAGAAACCGTCGGTACTATCGAGACCTTTGGGGCGCATAGTTCGCTACCTAGAGCCTAGCGAGAGCACCTTGCTTAACCGCACGCACACATGGCGCACACACCTCCCTTGCTGTGATTGTAAACTTCGTTGGCTTTGTCATTCGTCAAGAGTAAATATTTGAAATATGCATAACCCAGGAACAATTCTAAATAAACCGGCATCGTTCGTCGATTCATCATGCACACACACACACACACACACACCCAACCCGAGCGTTGGAGGAAGTCGTCCAATGCACAAAACCTAACACCGGTTGTTCCCACACGATGCAGGATCCTTGTGGGTCGCTTGATCAGATGGTGGGACTGTAAATTTATGCTTATTTTACTGAACTTTTCAACTTTGTCTCGTCGCTGGAAACGTGTTTACTCTTGTGCTACGTCTTTTCGTTCCCTCGTGCCAGCACAATAATAATGCTGTTTATAGACGATTGGCTTTGGGGTGGCCTTGGGGATGGTTTATCATTCCTTCTAGCATCGGGACGACGTGATTTCTGGAAGAGGATTCAATTTCTCTCTCT
>JXWZ01003438.1:0-11881 GCA_000956215.1 Anopheles farauti No. 4
TCCTGGGTGCATCCCATGAGACGGAAATTTCTCGGCATTAGCTGAAACCGACGCAACACGACATTGATTATGCTAACGAAGTAACATTAGTGCGTTCCAGCGTTCTCAACCATCACAACCAGCGCCCCATCCGAAGCGTTCCGATGTGAAGTGACAGCCTCATTTCAATAACAAGACAATCGAATTAAAGTTAATGGTACTCGTGATTGCAACATTGGATGAATGCTTGAGTGGATGAGGATGAGAATTAGGAAGAAGAAGCGCAACGAGTAATGCCGCTATGTCGGCGTGTTGGGTGCATTAATTATACAAAACAGTTCTATTGCAGCGAATGTCCGTTCCTCGCGCGGCGGTAATCGAAGGTGCAAAGGCGTGACAAAGAAGTGAGAAGTAAGAGTTTTTGTACCTACTACCCTTACGTGCATCGATGTGTAACATCATTCTGCGTTTAATGGTGTCCACTGCTGCATTAACTACCCCCTTATCCCTTCCTCTTTCCCCCCTCCCTTTCTTTCCATTGGCTATCATCGCCTGGGCCACGAGCCCAATGCATTCATTGCCGATGATGAGCATCATTATCTCCGGGAGTCAACTTGACATGATTTCTCGCACCTCGCAACTCGCATCTTCTCCTGGGTATGAAGGATTCAGTACGAAGTAGGGGTAGATCCTCAATTCGCAAAAGGAGACACCCCAGAAGACGCGACTCCCTAGGACTCTGAGTAGTGCAATTATCTCAAAAAGTGGGCATTCAACAGGTTTTTTTGTGGTGTTGCTATTGCTGCTCCAGATCACCAGGGCTAGGTGCAGCACGAAACAAAACGAAAATATTTTTCCGTCGCGTCTCCGCCGAAAGGAACAAGAAAAATCCGTCCAAACCGTCAGCTTTGCTTACCCCTACCCCTGTCGGAATGTCTTCCGACACTGGTTTCTGCCTTGTGTCAAGTACTCTGAGGCAAGGACTCTTTCGCACATGACATTGAGGTGGTATGCCGAAGGAGGCTTCTTGCTGAGTAGCTTCTGACGTGTTTGTGAATGTGTGTGTGTGTGCGTGTGTGTGTTTACTGCTTCGCAAACGTCGAGAGCGCATCATCATTTCATCGCAAGCGAGCGTTTTGCGCCGTATCGTGTTCGTCGCACTTCCAGGAGCACTGAATTTTTGCTCTAATTTTCGCCCATAACACATGAAGAATGCATGACGAAGTTTTCGAAAGCGCGAAAATGGCATGAACTGCATTTTCATGGCATCCTTAGTTAATTTTTTTATCGTGTCGGACCAGTTTGTGCAACACCTTCTTGATTCACGTGTCGTCTCTCTCGAGTCATTCCACACCACGGTATTTGGGTATTTTTATGCAACACTTTGCCCACGTTCGTTCCTCGCGCGCTGTATCCGTGAGGCTATAATTTTTGCATTTTTTATTTTCGGCTTCCTTTCGGATTCGACCTAAAGGATACGTTGGTAGCTATGTTTTGAAAATGGCTGGTTTTTTCCTTCTCCACTCCTTCCGGAGATTTAACACCAGGCACTTGAAGTAAAAAATACGGAGAAAAATGCTTCCTAATGAAGAGCGAGTCAAGTTCTCTTCTTGGAGTGCATGCACTCAAGTGAAGAGCCCAATTTAGCCTATTTTTGAGTCGATCTGGTGTGGGTATGATTACTTATTCTGCAAAGATTGCGTTAATTGCCCGTTGTTGTTTTATGCACAGGGCTGGTAGTAAATAATTTTCAAAATCGAATCAGTTTTATTTGATTCGATTTAATAACCACCACGGCGGCACGGACTGGCATGGCGGTGCTCCTATTACGGATTAATTTAATTAACGCAAATTTGGCAGTGATTACGCTGCAAACTCGCGTAACTTTTAGGTCGTTTCGCGTTTCGTGGTCGTTTTTTCCGTTTTCACGGCTGTGCGTAAAAGGCCTCACGACCGAAAATCATCTCCGTAGCGAATGACTTGTGAAATATTGATGGTTTGGGGGCACTTGTAACTGTAACCACTTGTGGACTGTGCCTTCCGCTTCCCACCGGGTGGTGCACAGGAGCGGAAGTAATCGACCGCGTACGAACGGCGGTGCGCTACCGGAAAACCTTGGATCTCCGGTGCAAAACGTACGTTCATCGAACGGTTGCGGAAGAACGCGAGCGCCCAGATCTTAAGCTGACCTTCGCACGAGATGAATGTTCGGTGGTACAACAACGCTTCATTACATGCTCATTTATGTGTTGCCTCGATAATTCCGGCGTGCGATGGAATACCGCGCATTCGGGAAGGGCTTAATGTATTATTTTGTTTTCGTGGAAGACGAACTGGTCCGAAGATGAAGGAGAAGAACATGTACGGAATGGTTTTGTCTACGGTGGACTCCATGGAATGATGCGGTTCACTGAACGGCTTAAAAAACTTTAGATTCCTCTGCGCACGCTTCCTAAAAAAGCTAGGCCTACCAGCAAAGGTCATTTTACATGGCAATGATCCCTTAGACCGTAGGTGTAAGCGCGTTCTTAATGCCTTCGTCGAAAAGCATACCCATCATCTTCGTTTCTTCTCAAACGCGCCCTCCCATTTTCGGAGTGCGTGTGTGCGCGAGGGCCCAGAATCTGGTTCTGAGACGGGCTCTGGGAACGAAGGTTCGAAGCCGCATTCCACGAACTGCCTTTGGGGCGAATTCCCGCGTACAAGCCGGCATTTCCGGCGATGTTTTCCACCCGTTTTCCACTCATTAGCTTGGTTATGGTAATTTTATGGGCAAATTTTCAGCGGTATATTTGTCCGCTACAGCTACTGCTGTAGGAGGACGACGCAGCTTTAAACTATGCTACCTTTTCTCATCCCATCAAATTGGCTTTTGGTATGTTTTTCTTATGGGAAAAACTCAGTACCGAAAGGACGTACTTGAACCTTTAAAAATAATAAAATTGTATTTGTTTGTTGTGTTCCGCACTGAGTGTTCCACCAATTAACCCTACCGCTGGTTCATTTCTGAAGGTCAACAAACTTGGCGCCCTCTCCCCAGATTTATGGCGTCCCTTGTCGTCGGTTCGGGGTTCGGGGAAATTATGGTTACTTGGGACTGCTGTCCCTTCCGACAGTCTCTGATCTTTGTTTTTTCTTGTGATTTTGTTTGTGTAGAGTGACCATTTTTAAACGATGCTTTTCTTTCTTCTCATTTCAGGTAAATTTGGCGTCCATAAGCTGGGTTGTGTTTAAGCGGTAGAAATCAAGAGCAGAAACGGTTGCAGATCTTGGACTGTGTGGAGGATATGGAGGTACAAAACCGGGCTTTAATGGAACTGCAGTCGGTTTGATTGGCCGGGGGCAAGCGAACATAAAACGGCTCTCAATTTTACGAGCCACACTTCACGGTTCCCTGGGTCCATAAAGTTGTTCCCGAGCCATTCGATTCCGGTTCGATGGATCTGCGGATGCGTTGGCGGACGGTTTTATTGGTAATAATCGAAGACGATTGGATTGGCGCTCTGGGTAGCGCTCAATTTTTAATTGCAGACGACATTTATGTTTTTACGCTTTCATTTTGTTCACAAGATTTGGCTGGGGTTGGTAACGATTATTTGTGAGCTGGTTTGCAACTGCTTGAAGTTAAACAAAAAATAATTGTTCGGTTAATTTCGGAGAGCAAATTATGGTGCGACTTTCAAATCCACTTTCCATTAACACTCGCTCACTAAAGAAAAGAGTGAATATTGCCTTCAGTTTGATATAAGTTGGACAATAAAATCAATTGCGCTCTCTGATGGAAGGTGGTGTGATTTGTTTTTACTTATGCTCGGCTCAAACCCTCCACCACCGGTGTGTTATTGATGCTCCAGATCATGTCTATAATTCTTTTCAGCGCGAGATTTGTGCGGAGCAGATGCTACAGATTCAAATCAGCTCGCTCGTTTTGCGCCTACGAAAGCGGCATGCTTTTCCGTAACGCATGATGGTAAAGAATGTGGGCAGGATAATAACGTGAAAGGAAACGCGCAAACAAAGCACCCTGCACGGGTTGGTTTCACGTGGTTCGTGTCTCGTCGTACCTTATGCTACCTGCGAAGATCTCTATACTTTGCGCTTTCAGTTGGTTTAGATAGGCTTGCCGCCTGCTTCTCCGAGGAACGGCATATGGTTCGAGATCATTTTTTGTTGCTGTAATGAAGATAAAGGCGAATGCTAATACGACCTCACATAAACACAAACACAGCTGTAGATCGGAGCACAAAAGGCTTTGCAGCATAAGTATTCACCGGGCTTTTGAAGCAATCCGTTTCGAAAACTAGCTCATAATTCTCCGGTGTTCCGAAGCAGAAGTGATGGTTTGTAGTTCTCACCTTTTTTCTTCTTTTCCCTTTGCTTTCATTCCATAAAACACATCCATACCCACAGCCGAGATACTGCGAGGGCAGCTGCCAAAAGCAGCAGCATCCCCGAGACATACCTTTCTGCCGTGCCTGCATAATGCATTGAATACCGATCCCACACACAAATGCCTATTAATTATCGGACTCGACTGGTGATGGCCGGGACACCGGGCTCGGTCCGGTTCGGTCGACCTCTCCGAGGCACAAGGATAAGAAGGCATCATAATCTGTGAAGGTGCACCTTTTGCTGTGTTTTTGAAAGGAAGCGTAGAAGAATACATCGAGATCCAAAAACCATCGAATGAAAGGGCTTTCCTTTTCCGTTTACGATTTTTATTTTCCTGCTGCTGCTGCTGCTGCTTTTTCCGAGGAGTTTTGTTTCGCCGGGTGGGCAGATGAAGCAGCTAATGTCCCGAAAATGGGTATGCCAGCCGCCAGACGCGGCGAGTCGCTAGAATTTAACGTTTCGGACACCTAAAAAAATGCGTTGCCCCGTTTGCTCACTAGGGGAAGGAAGTGGTAGAAGTTTTTGTTTTACGACCGCCGCACCTGGCTTTATGCTCATGGATGTTGGATGGTTTTTGATGGTAAAATTATGATGTTGTTTTAAATCGTTCCTAGACGCTCATTTGCTGGCCGTTTAATGTAGCTTCATTGCAGCTATTCTGCAGACACTATATTGATTTAAACGACGATCGTTTGGTCATTAAGAACGATGTTCGGGCAGGATGACGAGACGAATTTTAACCTGTTCGAGTAAAGGTCGGTACGGTGTGGATTGCGTGCCGTATGCTACGCTTTTTATATACTTAACAAGCTGGAAAGTTGGTCATAGTTGAACGCTCAACAAAGACACTGCTGTTTTGGAATTTGGAAGATTTTTGTCGTATTTGGAAAGTTACATTAAACCGTACATTATTTGGTTAGTATACTTGGCAGACATTTTCACTCATCTCTGCTTTTTTAGTTAAAAATGTGGCAGAAAATTATTCAGGAAAAAACGGATATGTTAAATTATTTTATATGACACTTAAAGTAGTAATACACAGGAATAATAATATATTTTGTGTGTTTTTTTTTAAATATTGTGCTTCATTAAAGCAACATTTTATGTCCAAATTATTCGACAGTATTTTGTGCATCATATTCCTACGTTCTCTTTTTTTTCGTTCTCTGCGATCGAATAACATCCTTGTTCCAGCGGAGCCATTTAATTACGGTTTGGAAAGCATGAATTTTACTCAAAAAAGAGTATTTTATGATGTTGTTTTTTCATCTGCTTTTGGACGTTTGGTTGGAACGGACTATGCGCCAGTCGGACAGTTTGTTTTTCTTTCGACCGAACAAAAATAACGAAACCAGAGAAACGTCATAACCGTTGGTGCTTTGTGCAAATAATGGCAGTTTCTTCGGGATGTACCCACCGCCGCTGCTACCCCGCACTTTCGAAATCACACTTTGTCAACGTGTCTTGTAGTGTGGGCACACCAACATCAGGTTGTTGAAACCAACGTCAGGTTCCCTTTCGTCCTCTTTCTCCATGGTCCCATTGATTCTCGTCCCGCATCGTAAGCTTTCTTCTTGAGCTTCATTGTGCGAGATTTAAGATTGCATTTTATCTTCCCGTTCACGAATCTCTTTGTTTACGTTTAGTCCATTCCACCGCGTGGAGATGCTGGTGGAAAGCATAAATTCAGTCGATGGGTACACAAACACATGCACAAGCGTTTCATGGCCGAAAAAAGAAAGAGGCGAACCGTGAAACGGAAAATACGTATTAGACAAGCGAAGAAAAATCGAGAAACGAAACGAAACTGCCCAAAAACTACGGCTATAGATTTATCTTCGAATAAACAGCCTCACCCGCACATCCTTCACATGCTCACGTACACAACCGTACACGTGCCGCAGCATCCTCGGCACAGGTCATGGCTTTCCCTTTCGCGCTTCTGCTTCGCGTCTATCCACCTATTCGTAGGAAAATAGCATCATGTTTCGTATCTAAACCTTGTGGTCGCTTCAATTTTTGGGTTGAACCATTTGAACCATCATCATCATCATCATCATAGTCTCTCTATCGTGTTCACCCCTCAACCATTCCGTCGGCCAGCATGAAATGCTTGACGTAGCAAGCGTGTGTTGTGCTGTACAACATGGACATGTTTTTCACATCGCACTATTACCAAATAGAGGCAGAAAAAAAGCAACGGAAAGGGTTCATTAAAACCCGAGGCGGTTTGGTACCTTAAACCCCTCCACACAAATATACACCCTCTACCGTCCACTAAGGGCGAAAATAAAACAACTTCTCGCTCGGTTTGGTTACTCCGCGGCTTAAAAATGGCCCGTGTGCGCGCAACCTCGCGTGCTCTCAAATATCGACAGTTGAAAGGGAATTTATGATGAATTCGAGTAGAGAGAATTCATAGGTTATTATGTGTGCTGTGTGAGGTTTTCGTTTTTCCCTTAGCAACACCGCGCATTTCGCGTACCACTACCGCGCTTGTAATTAAACGGCAACGCTCTACGATCGCCACTGAAGCGTTACGTCGTGTGAAGTCCTGTGATGTCGCTTCAGAAAAGGATTTTTCACAATTAGTCACGGAGTGTACGTGCGTGTGTGCGTGGCGTGGGTTTGGTTTCATGAAATTAAGCCTCTAGTTCTTCCACTCTTGTGCGCTCGATGAGCGATTGTACGCACCCCTAGCTGTCGATTGCTGTTAGGGTGGGAGATATATGAGGTCGTTGCTACAGGGGTGACTGGCCGTTCTTTATTTCTGTTTGCTGGGTACGACGATCGCTGTGTATGTCCAAAGGACTACGTGCAATAATGAGAATTAAGAGTGGATCTACTCAACCATACACCGATGGATGATGTATGCAAAGTCACGTATTTCTGTGTTATGCAACACAGTTTTTATTAATTGAGAAAAACTGGATTAAAGTATGAGATGCTGGAGACGTTTTCAATGCAAGGCTGATTTAATCCTGTTTATATGCCTTAATCACAATTGATATTACTTTCTGACTTGTTGTGATGCAAATGCTTGTAATCGTTTAAGAATATTTTTTATTTTAATATTCCTGGGAGCATCGAATGCGGTAATTTCGACTGATTGGGAAAATGTCATGGCTTTGGTGTTTATTTTTTATTTTTTTATGATCTTCCAAGGACTTTAAGTGTATGGATTCATACACTTCATACTCTTGAATAACCAACATTCCAATGATTCAATTTTTAACTTATAATTCACAACGGTTGGTGTTTAGTGTAAAAAAACTCAATCACTCAATCACAATCACTGCTGAGAGTAATGTTTTATTTCATATAATTAGCGTGCAGCCAATAAAACATCTGCAATTGCGACCGGAAATTGAAAAATGCATTGTTGCACTTCCATCTCCCAATTTATGAGCGATTTGTGGTTTGCCCCCGTGAGGTAAGAGGAAAACACTCAAGAGGTTTGCGCTGCACAATGCGCAACAAACCTGCACTTGCACAATTCCTTACCGTGTCTGTCCCGTGCCGAAGCGGTTATTGTTCCTTGCAATTTTAATTGAAAATGCCTTTAGTCCAATCAAAGCACGAACCGGTGGAAATTGTAGAATGAAGCGGAAAACTAATCGTAACTATGCGCTCTGGCTCTCGATGGCAGAGTCATGCTATACCATACTGAACGTAATCCACGTCCCCTCCCAAAAGGGAAGAGTTTTTGGTCGGGAAAGACAGCCGTGCCGAAATCGAAAGCAAACTGCTACAACGGTCAAATATGTAATCGTCGGTTTGGTTTCGTGTGTTTATGTCTGTGTTGACTCTGTTTTGCGAGAAATGCTGCTTTTCTGAAATTCTTTTTCGTTTCTTGCATTTTTTACTTGAGTTACGTGATTGTTCAGATTTTCATTGAACGAAATAGACGATACTGTATGTGTGTTGTAAAGCAAGTAGTTAAAACTGAATAAATTTCCAATATGAGTGGAAAAATATCATCGTTTACTGCAGTATAAAGCTTTTAATAAGGAATTTATGGAGGATTTCATTTTCCACGATTTCCACGATTGCACAATAATGTTTTGTAAACTTATTTCCTTGGCAATCCATTTGTAATATGTGCATTTTATTGCAGTTTCAATAATTTTTATTATTTTTTACATCAGCCAAATGTTGGAAAATGGCTACTAAGTATCTAAAAAAGATGTCAATTTAGTTTCATTTTACTACTACTCATGTCCATTTTACAACAACTTGGACAAAATTTCGGGTCAAATTACCTAAAAAACATCGGCTAGGAGTAACAAAATTGTACGGCTGATAGCGGTCGATTGTGGGCGATTGTGTCAATAAACTAAAAACATCGATCGTGTAGTTAAATTTCAAATCAGGGATTTAATAATAAAACTGCTGTTAGTAACCATAAAGTTTACCATTTGCTTCCCCCACGTTTGAGTGGATCCTTAAGGCGAAGGTGTAATGGTGGCACGAATCCGACGCCCGGCGACACCGGGGATGCCGTGGTAATGTAACTAACGGTTTTCGATTCTAGTTACACATCAAAGATCGCCCCGCATGAGGTGGCAGAAAAAGTTCCCAGTTTTGTGGCAGCAGGCGCTTTATGGTATCGCGGGTGCAGCGCTGCACTATAGAATAAAGAGAGAAATGTGTGTATGTATGTGGGGCTGTGAGATAAAGAGAGGGAGAGAGAGAGAGAGTGGCTGTGTTTGTTCGCTATGTCCAACCGCTAAAATACACGAAGCGAACGACAACGATGTCGTATCGGTTGATTGTTAGTTTAATAGCATTGTGATGAAATCGTACAACGTGAGCCCCGACGCTCTTGTTCCGCTGTTTGTTCGAGTATTAAAGGCGGTAGCAAGGGCTGAAATGCAAGAAGGTGGGTTTTCAACCTCTTTTCGCTTTATTTCTTTTTCTGGTACACTCTCCCACACATTCGCGGGCAAAGGAGCCAGCCTCACTTGGCGTGCTCGAATTTTCCAACTGTACTATGACGGGGTGAAAATCCAAAAATCGCTCACAAAGGATTTGGAGTAGTCGAAACTGAGGCGAGGTTGGATGCTGGCGGTCGAATTGGACGGTGCAAATCTCCCTTTGAAACTCTGCTGTCGATTCGACGCAAAGAACCCGCCATTGTAAAGCACCGATTTGCTTTTCGTGTTCTGCTGATGCTTGCCCGTGATCGGTGGGGCAGGTTTTGCTCGTGCCTCTCTACTCAGCGGCTTGTGGTGGTGGCTGTGGCCCTTGGGCTAAGTGTAACCCTTAGCCGGTAACGCCGCAACGCAGGCTTCTCCGTCCGAACGAAAAACCGACCCTTTCTCCGGCTGATTTATGCTGCGCCACAAAGAAAGCACAGCACATACACTGTGGCGGTTCGGGTGGTGGTAAATCGCTCCAACATCTCGCTTTTGTATCCTCCGGGGAGGCAAATAGTAGTGGTAGTTTGATGTGTAAGCTCTGTGGGGGACAGCAGTGGGCGCGGAGGCAATAAAAACGAATTGAAATTACCGCGCCAACTCAGTTCCCGATCTCGGACTCGTGCCTCGGGAATCGGTGGCAGTAGTAGAAGTGAGAGGAGGCTGGTATCCCGGCAGGATTTCTTCCTCTCCGACCTGCATACATGCACCCACTCCCGTTTCGTCAGTAAATTACAGCCCGTTAGTTGTCGTGGAAGTTAGAAATTATACCTCCCACTGATGCGCGGTAGATCTAACAAAAAAGCGCGAAAAAATAAAGCACCAGCTCCCGCCGCCAAAGTGAAACTTTCCACTCGGTGCGAAATTTGCTCGTCCCCGAAAGCTCGGTCGGGAATTAGATTATCGTGCGCTTGATAATGATGATCATCAGCAGCAGTAGCGTCTCTCTGCATGGGATGGTAATGATTTTGCGCTTGTGGTTTTTTTTGGACAAAGGGACTGCAAAGCGATGTGTGATGGCGGGTCTAATGTGATTGAGGGAGGTGAGGTGATTGAGGGTACTCGTAATGATGGCTAAAATGTGATTGTTAGCGTGGTTAGCTACTTTCACACGGGGCGTGAAACCGATGTCAAGGTTAGAAGGTTTCGTGTATTAAACGATGAGGAATGTTTGAGCTAAATTGTAATTTCATTATGTGTAATTATTTACTTTAACATGAGGAAGCTGAACAATTAAGCGACGAATTGTTTCTAATCGTTTTGTATTTCAAATTTTAAAACAAATTACCTCTTATAAGAGCCACTCATTATTTGAATTTTTATTTTTTATTTGATTATTTTTGAAAAAAAAAAAATAACCTAATTAAAGTGTATAGCGGTATGAAATTATTAGTAGCTACAACATTGAAAAGGATTTGGTGATTTGGAAAAGCGTGCGATCTTCTAGTACTTATTATCAAATTGGTTATTGGTAATTTGTTAACCATTTAACACTTAAATCGCTTTTTAAAAGAAGTAGTAGTAATGTTATAACTTTTAAGTTATATTCAAGAACGTATACATACATTACGTTGGTATGATAAGCTTTTAGAATAATCAATTAAAAGTTTTATTTTTAACTGTTAAATGAGATCTATTGTTCGCCGTATGATGCAACTCAGATCGATGAAAAGACTTAATTAAGCGAAGCAAAAACAAAGTCGTTGAATTAAACATTTATTCAAGACCGCTTGTTATCAATTTTCCATCTCTTCTTCGAACCAGTGTGAAGGAAATTCAGCAAATGAGCAGCAAGAGCAACAGTGCCACTATCTACTCCAATCTGACCTTCGGAAGAATTCGCGGTTCGGTGAAACGCATCCAATTACGCGCCACATCCACATTATGCACCGACCGATAAATCATCGCCATTATCAAGCCGGTACGGTATGCTGTGGATGCGGGACAATCTGATGATTGGTTGGTTTTGTGATTTATTTCGAACGCTTCGTTTCCAGCCCTTAATTGGCAACGCGAAGGAAGAATACCACGCCGGTTGGCATGCATGTGCTTTATGCTGTCTCCTTCAGGGCTTCCATCGGTGCATTTATAAAAAAGCACTACCCGAAAAGACAGCCCCAGTTGGATTGATTGTACAATGCACGAACCTGCTTGGAACAAAGGCTCAAAAGAGCACATGTGTCGAGGTGATATATTTAAATCACTTTCAACTGTGGTGAGCAGCGTGCGTGATGGACGTGGAAAATGGGCAAAGGGAAATAAAAACAATCGCATGATGCAACCACCAGTTCGCTGGAATGAAAACATTACTCAATTCGCACGTTTGCATCCCCATTCCTGCACCAGGAATGGTTGGGAGGCACGGCAGCAGCAGTAGACCATTATGTTCCAAGGCTCATGGCTCATCATCGTTTTGGAGCATTTAGTTTTTCCACTTTTTTAGTAAGGTAGGGGAAAGCCGCGTAGACGATGATGATGATAATGATCGCACTTTTCTTGATGTCTTGTTTCTTGCACCCCAAAGAGTAATATGCGCGGGTTGATTCGATGTTTATAGTTTCAAATTGCTCGCCAGACAATTCGATTTAATG
>JXWZ01003439.1:0-14185 GCA_000956215.1 Anopheles farauti No. 4
GCTGTTGCAATAATTACTACAAGAATTTATCAACAAAACCCCCAAACGATCAACCGTTCCATCCACACAGCAAACGGTTTACCAGTAATAAAAGATAACAACCCCAGGTGCGTCTAAGCCATCCACCAACGGGTACGGGTGGTACTTTGTCTGCGGCGTAAATGTTCATCTAACTGGACAGGTACCCTTCACCGATCGCTCGATCCTCTCGTCGCGTCGTGCATCGTTTGCCATAAGCGTGGCATAACTTTTGCTGCAACCCATCCCATCGATTGCCTGTTGATTTTTATCCCGCTCGCATATCTTGTTGCGGGTGGATATCGCACCACAACCGACCGGAGCGTCGTCTGCCCTCATTCATGTGTGTCTGTGTGTTTGTGTGTGTGTGTGTGCATGTGCAAAGCGCACGACATAATGTATAAATGGCTCTGCCGATAGCCGATCCGACTGCCCGGAAACGGCGTACATTTCCAAGCCACGCGCACCGTACCGCGCGTTCTTTGCCTGGCCCGATAGCCCTGGGATCTTGTCGCAAGGGAGTCTCTGTGAGCCGAAAGGGGACCGTACGGGCGACCGAAACCCGTACGCGCTGCATGGGTGAGATATGGGTAGTGTGGATCGATATTTATTGGGGATAGTAATATCATTACCGTAATTGTTGGTGCTTTAAAATATTTGAGCGATAATAGATTTAATGATTCGCCTCCTTCGCCCTCGGTCCCTTGTTCGCCCGATGAAGCGGTCGATGCCACACGATCGATGCCACGATCAAAAACCTCCCTCACTCTTGGTTTTCTTCTCTCTTTCTCTCTCTTTCGCTTTCTCATCGCAATCGTTCCTCCATCCATTGGCCGGAGTACGAACCGACAGGATTATGAGGTGATAAAATTGGTTGTTTGTTTTCTTATTTTTATTCCAACCCCACCTCCACTTCGTCGCACACACTCTCTTTCACTCCCCGTAAGCCTCTCCTCTCCCTTCCCCCGCCGCCGATTTTCTTTCACGAACGACAACGATTGATAAATCTTTTAACACATTTGCGTACAGTGTTGCGCCAGTGGTTTCATCTTGGCGATCGCAGGATTGCTTCTTCCCAACCACAACTCAACCGCTGCTTCGCGCTAACAGCGAACTGTATTGTGTTGCGTGAATGTCGCTCCGTTTTCTTCCAGGGACAGCGCCAGCTGATAGCCAAAACTTTAAGAAAACAACAATAAAAAAACAAACCTAAGGCCAACGAGCGATCGTGCGGATGAATAATTTGGTAGTTTGAGCTATCGCGCCCCAGGTCGGCCAGATTGGCAGTGGAACCGTTTTTTCCCCGGTTTTTTTTTTTGCGCCACCCATTTCCTTCACCACCATCACCACCACTGCCGATCGGTTGCGTTCGGTCGCGTTGTAAATAAATATGTTTACTTTTGACACGGTGCATTAATTATGCTAGATAGTTTCGGCGACTACGGGGCCGTTTTTGAGATCGATATATTAATGCGAGTGTTGCGGCGTGGTTCGGCTTCGATTTCTAGCGCACTTTTCGCGCGATATCGCCGTTTTCGAAACAACGACACGGCGCCCAAGGCGAGAGTGTTGATGTTGATCATCATTTAAACGATTTCTTAGCTCCGATCAGCGCCGCCTTTCGTGCGGCTGACCGGTGAAGCAAATTATTTATCTCTGAGTTTTCGGGCGCGAATGCGATACGGTATCGGCAGGATGGCGACAAGTGCTCGGTCGGTTGTGTCATTGTGTAGCGAAAGTCGGTAAATTATTACTAGAGATTATTTTATTTTAAAACCGATTCAGTCATTAAAACGTTTACTGGCTTAAAAGAAATAATCTGCTAGCAGCTGACAAACTTAGCAGGGGTTTATTATTTAAATTCAACCACCAGAACCCAGCTATAGAATACACTAGATGTTGAATTCGGCTTGTACAGTCTCTTTTATATTCGTCTTTTTTTTGTAACATTTTTATATCAAGTGTTACAAGCATTTGCTAATGCTTTGTTTTAAAATTCCTTTAAAATTACGATTAGTTACTAATGGTCAAAAATATTGCGGGCGTAATTTTGAAGGATTTTTTTCTTTTCATTATTTTCAAGAACAGTTTTAAGGAATCAATATGATTATTTTTATAATTACATATTCATTGGACTCGTGGAGTCATGTATTAGATTTTTAATAAAGTAATTAAAAAGATTTCTTTCAACCAATTTTCATATCATAATGAGTTAATATCTGGAAGGTTTTAAAAAATAACACGCAATGATGGAGGAAATATGATACGATTTAAATCGTTTTAAATTCATTGAAAAATAGGAAAACTAATCAACGACATTGAAATATTGTTGCAAAAGATGAAAAAGATGTGTGTAAACTGTATACAAAACTTATTTACGCTTTATTGCTACATTTCACTAGATAAGTTAATCAATACTACTGATAACCTCCTTAAAAGCCAAATATCAAAACATCGGTTCACAGTGTCGAAGAAAAAGGGTCACTAAATCAGTGATGCTGCGAGACGATGTCAACAGTACGCACGCAGATAATGCAGATACGGCCAGCAGGGAGTGTATTTATGCGTCCAACCACCAAACAAACTCCCCTCCGTGACGGCTTTGGAGCGCATGGAAAAAGCGAGCACGATGGTGGCCGACGATCGCTCCAAAAATAACCCTCCGACGTAGTTAATACACTCGCTGGGTTCGCTAAAAATAAAGTTCATGTGCAGTGTTATGAACCCCTCCCGCCTCCCACCGATCGCTGCCTAGTTGTTGATGCTGTTGGTTCATTTTTGTTGTTGTTGTTCTGCTTTGTTTTTGGCGGACTCGCGCGTTAATCACCATCATCAACACCAATTGCGGCGGTCCTTGTTCGGACGCACCGTACGTACACACACGTACACAGATTGTTCTCCATGTGTGTGTTGGGGTGGGAAGGGGAGGAAGTTAGTGAGGGGGTGTGTTCCAAAATGAAAAGAGCACTGACCCACCACGGCAGGAAAACCGGCACCATCACGTCGCTGGACGTCAAAAGGAAAGAGAAAAGCAAACAAAAGCCAGTAATTTTCCACAATTAGCCACTTCCTACTTAACGGCGTCACCGAGAGCGACGGCACGCGCTGTGACGCGCTCGCGAAAACCAGCCAACCCAACAAGTGATAACGAATGCAAACCTGGATGGTTTCGTACCGGGAGACGGGGGGAGAGTGAAGGGACTAGGGAGTGAAGGAACGGGAGATCATCTTTCAACGTGTCTGCCTCTGGACCTGCAGCGTTCGGTAAGGAACTCTTCACACATCGTCAGCTGAGTCCGGCAGCAGCGGCGATCGATGCGAAACGCGCGATGGTAGAAATAGTTTCGCATTCTCTGTGAATCATGCTCCATTTTCGACATTTTCTTATGTTTATCAACAACCGTACAGGAGGAGCCTTGCCCCTCCCAGCGCTCACTCAACCACCGGGCTAATATCAACAATTGCGTCGGTCGGGTTACGGTGTCGGTAAAAATAAACGCACCATTACACGCAAGCGGCTCTCAGCAAAACCGACTCCTGCGGTGGGTTTGCTTACGATATCCTTTAATGTGCCTTAGTCACGCCATCGATCTCCCGCCACACCCCCTCCCCTAGCCAGCGCATTGCACTGTATTTCCGTGTACGAGTTCCCAAATAGCGTGTGACGTTTGCTGCCAAAACTCGGTGCAGACAGTCGGAGGCAGATCCGTCGCGTTTGATTTTATATCTGACGTTCGCGTCCGTGACGTACGCGCCGAAAGCGTCCCGGTGGCGCTCGGATACGTAGTTCGCGGTGGGCCGGTTAATTCGGATGGTAACCGGGGGACGGGGGGTAACCGTACCGATAGGTTTTATTTTCGAAGATGAATGACGAAGACGCGCGGCATTGCACCACGCTTTTGTGCCCAAATTTGGTCAAATGCTGGACTGGGCGTTGGACGGTGGATGTTTTTATTTCGATAATTGGTATTCTATGGCGTCGTGCGTTTGTTTTTGAGTATCGTTCGATTGCGTGTGATGGAGAGAATGGCGTTGAAATGAAATTAGCCACTGCCTACAAGCAGGGCACAAAATACATTGCAATTAAATAGCCAACCAGCATCATGTCTGTTTTATTTGTTTCTATTTATCTTACCGCTTAATTTGATTTATTAGCTTCTAAATTTATCTTTTTTTTTGTGAACAGTGAAATAGAAATGAATGCTTGCAAAAAGTTTTAACTAACTTTGGCAGTATTTGAGTAATATGGTAAATTGTTATGTGATTTTGTTACTGAAAAGTACCGTAAAACTATTTAATCATTTAATGCCCCTAGAACCCTAAAAAACGACTATTTTTCATGTACCGATCAAAACGTTTTTATGAAAAAAGTTATATTATTTTAGTGAAAAGCCATATGAAAAACGCTTTCAAACACAACGAGAACAACCTCGCAAGAGATTAATATAGATAGCCGCTGCAGAACCAACTAGTGGCTGCGCTCCAAAACTAACATTTTCGAAACATGCAGCGCCACGAGTCTGTCACATGCGGCACGAGGCGTCGGTTGCGAGGACGAAACGAATTAATCTACATTGATCAGCTGTTGTTTCAATCTTAGCGCGGCAATGGAAAAATAACAAACGAACGACAAGCGCGCTTACGAGACGGTTAAGTAGTAGTCGAATGTTTTTGTAAAAGGGAGCCGAGCGATGCGTGCGTGCGTTCTGGCCCTATGCTAGTGGCACGTTCGCTCCGATCGGATGCATTTTGATGCTATGCACCAGGGCCTGGCGTTTTCGTATTTTGAATTTCATCGTTGTGAATCGTTTGTTTTTTTCTGTTTCTTCTATCGGGCAAAAAAGAAAACAGACATACTAGCCCGGTCCCGGTTGTTCCGCCCATGGCGATGATTTGTTTACTGTGGCGTGTTTGGAACGGTGTGCCGTTTGGGGGGCTGTCACCGTGGGGTTGTATGTGAAACACGCCCGAAAGGACACTTTCCCCCGTCCCGTCCCGTGTGCCGTGCGTGTGTTTCTTCTCGCGGCTTGATTTTCTTTTGCCTTATGTTTTTATTTACTCTTCGCGTTGTATCATCCTCACTAAAAACACATTTACCGTGCCGTGACGAAGGCGACCTGGCGGGTGCGTTTCGATAATCCATTTACGTGCCATTTTGTGACATGATAATGCGCCTACCGTGAGCGCGAAAAACAATCGTCCACCGGCCACGGAAAGAATTAGGAAAGCATTACAAACATTCCCTACCACCAACTGGGTGGTTGTACCGTGTTTCTAGTCGGTTGCCTCACCCGCAACCCGACGGGGTGGGTGACGTTTCTTCCACCCGCGGCACAAGACAAATCGTAGTTTGTTTCACCCCGTGCCGCATCGGAAGGCAGGGCGATTGTTGGTGATGAAAAATGGCGCCTAACGCTATCCCGGCCGAACGTGGACGGTTCGCTGATGGATGCGGCGAGCCGTTGTTGCGCGTGAAGTACTATTAATTGATGATGTGTTAACCGAACGACAGGCACAAAACGGGGCACGGTTGTTCGGTGGTGTTTGCCGATGGAGTGCGCGGGAGCGGAATAGTACGAGTTTCGTTTCGGAGTTCGTTCGGAACCAACTGAGAACCAAAGAAAGCCCTCTAACGAATCCTAAAACGAAGCATTTAGCGGCGAGATTGTTCGATCGTTCCCTTTCTCGCGATCGTAAAAAAACCGAGATCGTACGCGGGCGCAAAATAACTACCGTCGCGGCAGCGCTAACCCGTACCACATGCCCTCACTTGAAGGACACAAAAGAGTACTTAAAAAAATGTCACAACATTGCTACCCATTTTTCACCCCTGCTACTGCCAGCACCGTGCAGCGCATTACGCATTGACGCTCCGCTCCGTCTCACTCCTTCGTCCCGTTTGTGTGCGAGTGTTTGGTCTGTTAAAAATTATTAATGTGGTGAATAAAGATTTTAATGTTTCATGTAATTGCCGCACGAACCGCGGCAATGCACCCCGATGCTAACGTTCTCGTGAAGGTTTCACCTTCGTTTTCACGACCCTTCAACCTCGCCGCGTAGACGGTGGATCCGTTTACCGTCATTTCGCTGCATCAGCGAGCGCCGGTTGTCCAATGCACCGCCGCGCACCACGCGAGACCGAAAACCGCGCGTTTGGAAAGCCCCAACCGCCCAACGCGGGAGGGCAATTAAATGACATTTACGTTCCGAGCGCGGTAGCGGTAGCGCGCTTGCTTCGTTCGTGGCACCCGATTCCCGGTGGCGAATGTGGTTGGTGGGGTGCGAATGGAAATTGGGCCCACTTTGCGACGGTCAGATACGGCGAGACGTTTTGTTTTGCCCGTTTGTTTTTAAACACAATCGCAGGGCAGTAAAACATGCGAACCACCTCGCGAATTTCACGTTTCGCTAAAGACGTTTCGATTTATCGTTGTGAGTGCATTTTCTTTCCCCGCACGCATTGCGTACGTCTCGTTCGCTGGATGAATTGTGTAACGGGCGCGTTTTATGTATGTTTTGCTATTTTTTCCTGCATTTGCACCGCATTACGGGCACATGGAAACGGAGGAAACACAATATTTACGGAACGAAGGTTACCGGTTGGTAAATTTTTGTCTACCATATCGGCAACAGACAGTTTCACTGTGTAAAGATCTTATACATCAGCCGCTAACGGTAATGGGGAAAAATCCTTCAGCAGAGAAACAGCAATCAAACACACGGAATATTCTCGCTTGAAGATCAAAGCATGTTGAGCTGGATTTATTTTAAAAATAAATTAAAAAGAATTGCTTGCTTGTTCAATCGCTGGATTTGTGGTTCAGTGAATAACAAGACATAAAGTCGGGGGGCTCTTCAGTAAAGATAATAATTAATCTTTCCCATGAAATCTCTACTCCAAATGCATGGCTTTTAGTTTCATTAATCTAATGAGCAGATTTTTGATTTCAATTAAAATATTAATATTTTTCATACATGCTTTAAATAAAATTTAAATAAATTCTTTAAGCAGTTTAGTTCAGTTTAAAAAAAAACTACAATCGAGAGTTTTCACCTATCGTATATGCAAATCAGCTTACTTGTATAAAATCCAATTACTCAAAGGAGAGTTGTTTTTTTCAGTTGGAAAATAATCACGGCAATGAGTGAGTATGAATAAAAATAAATGGAAATAAACAGTATTGGAAAATAATCTATTGTTGTTTTCAATTAAAAAATCGGTTGTATGATAGGAAAATAGAAAATATTTGATACTAAGCTTGGGCTTATAGGTTAAAAATGACTTAAAAACACCGTCCAGCAAATATTTATAAAACCAGCGTACGAAAATTAATCACGCCTTGAAATAAATACACCCTCGGGGGCGGCACTAGCTTCCGAAACAATTTCCACGCCGATGTTTACAGCCCCAGCGCTAGGAAGCGCCCGTTCCGGAGCCGGAAAAAGCTTTCCAAGTAACCACGTTCTATCACGCCAGAGTAATTCATTTTCTGCTCGTTGTCAAGGGGACACTGTGTGGGGCGTGTAGAGTGCGAGCGTTTCCTTTTAGCGTTTAATTTCGGGATTCCTAATTCCTGGCTTGGAAAGGACGCACCGTGCAACAGGTGCGCAGGTGGAGCCCGTCCTGGCAGTGCCGGCGGGCGATGTGAGTTTTATTTTAGATACCGGCACACAAAGCGGCCACCAAACAAGCGGCTCGAACATTTGTTTGTTCTTCCGCGCGTCATACCGGTGGCGAACGCTTTTCGCAAATGGTTGTTGCTCGCCGTGGCATGCAGGTGCTAATATTACCGTCATTTGGTGGGCCCTCCTGCGCTTACGTAACGGGCCGACTCAAGTGTACGCAAGCACGCACGCACGTACTGCGAAAGGTACACTAAAAACCCATCGCCACCACTCGCCGATCCGGGGCTCCAATCGTGGCCGGATTAGATTATCAAATCTTGTTCCGCACGGAACCACTGACGTAAGCAGAACCTGACCGGAACGTGGTGTGGATAAGATCAAAATGTGATAAATTGCTCCCGCCACGGGAGGTAGGGGTGGTAGTGCATATGCAAACAGCACACTGGGGGTAGAGTTGGTAAATCGATAAGATAATGTGTGGGGAGGAAATAAAGCTCGCTGGTGCCGGGCTGATGGTTGGAAAATCGATATCGGACACCATCGGGTGGATGCTTTGAAACGTCACATGATTCGACCCCGAAACGCAGGCCGGATGAACCCACCCTTCCTTCCCATCCTCCATCCCGTACGGAACACCCGTATCCGAAGCGCCCGGCCGGTCTGCCCGGCATACGGGGATGAAATTATCGATTTTCTCCGGCACCGGTGCCTCCAACGGAAATGCGCCAGCGCTTTCGCGATTGACGTCATTTCATTCATAAAATTTTTACGCCCAAGGCGACACCGGGTCTGGGTTTGAGTATGGGGTGTGGGGTGTGATTACAGAGGGGGAACCAGGGGAGGGGGGTGAACGAAATCGACTGCTGCTTCTGGGAATGTAGTGTACCGGCCGAGGTAGGGTAGCGGAGGTATGTGGAGAACACCTAGGATGGTACGTTGTGCGCATGAGTACGCTATCCCTTCGATGCTGGAGTGTGAGTGGGGTCAGCGGAACTCGGAGTAGGCTTTCGTGGAAAGGATGCTTCAGCAGTGCTGCCAGCTGGGGCGTGGCTGAGGCAACTCCACTTTGTGATGTTTTCTGCCCGTACCAAAAAACCTCATTTAGTAACTTAATTAAGTCAGTTTCTTTTATTACAATATTAAACTAGACTTCGTTTTGAATGCATAGTGTCAAACGAACGAGCTTAACGTAATGCTTTCAAATGAGCGTCTTTAGAAACATCTCTGACCTTGACTGGTGTAGGCTTCTCCCTCGGAACGGCTGGCAACCGGGCGACAAAACAAGCAACAAGCTCACCAGCAAACGGTTGCTACGTTCGTAAAGAATTTCATTCATAATTTCGAATCCTATTCCCCTGCAGGTGGACTGGGTGCACTTCGTACCTTTAACAAACAGACTTCTACGGTTGTGGTGGTATACAAGCGTGTGTGGAGAGTTATTTTCCCTCGTTTCACTGTATTGTGATAACGTATTGGTTTCCTCCAGGGGAAAATGCTGAATGTGTGTTTCTCGGTATTTCTAAAAAAATAAAAACTTCCCCGTTTTCACCACCACGAAGATGATGCCGAGGGAAAACGGCAAACGTTGGTGAGGTAAATGGAGCTTTTTAAGTGTATTAGAAAAAAAAAACAGTTTCACACAGTTTGCTCGATCTCGAGCGTAGGTGGAAAGAACACCAATATTTCGGATGAAAAATTATCAATTTACAGCACGTTCATTGCCGTTCCTGCGGCAAACGGTCACGGGATGTACGTTTGCGAAATTAGGATAACCATCGGAATGAATCAATGCGATTGTTCTGCTCAGTGGGTTTCCGTCCCTTTAACAAGTGGACAAACGTTTGCAACCCCGTTCGGACAGGGTTAACTCCCCGTGGTAGTCCTTTGGGCTTGTTTTTGCTCCGGAAAAGGCGCGTAGGTGGTCTCACGACCAGCGCCTACTGTTGCCTTGCTTTGTCAACCCAGCTAGAACGCTTCGATTGGACGGAGCCTGCGGGTCTTCGAACGGGGTTGACAATTTTACAGTCAATGGAAATTTTATACACTCCACCGGCTACGTTGTTATCGTTGTAAACAAGCGTATCGTTGGTGTTCGGGAGGGACCGTAGCAACCCTCTCATTCGCTAGATATCATGCCGTATTCGAAGCAAAGAATCTAACGAACCGTGTGTAGGCAGCGTATGCGGGAAAATCTAAGAAAACGCTCTAGATTCAAAGCTGGCGTCAAGATTTCAAAACGCTATGAAGTATCATGTTGAATTTAATTCTCGGTTGGAGTGGCAAAAACTATTTGCTGCTACAAAAAAAAATCGATCATAGTGCTGCAACACCACCACATGGTACTACGAAAACAATTCCACGGTATGGGCCTCTGCGCCACTTGGGTGTTCCGTCTGGGCCATTTCGCTACCGGCGGTCCGTCTGGCCGTTATTGACTTTAACATTTTTTTTCGGCCACCCGTCTAGCCGCTATCGGCTAGTGTAGGAAGCGATGCTTGGGCGAGTGGAAAACCGAACCGTCTGCCCCGTCGGTGGTAATTAAAAATGCACAATGCACAAACTTCTGCATACGCTCGCATTGCGGTAGGGCAATGTTTGTGGGCATGGCTTTTGATAGTCGAAGTTTTGGACATTCCCACATGTTTTGATCGTTTGAAAATAGTGTGCCAAGCGGCCGGTGGGTTGCCGTCTGGAGCACCATTTAGTGGGATTGAGACCTCCCAGCAACGTTAGGTTCTAATGATGAGTAAGGTTCTAGAAATAGGTCATGTTGTTTCGAGGGTTTGGGTTTGGGTTTGTCTAGACGAATCGTTTGAGTTTTTAAAGCCATCTCGAGAATCCGTCTCGAGAAAGTAGGTCAAAAAAGTGGGCCAGTTGCTAAAAAAAACTCTTTCGTGTCAGACAAAATAGGATCTACATAAGAAATAAAATATTTCTTTATTTTGTTTTTTTTCTTTAATTAAACATTTCTATAAAAATTGGGTTGAATAAACTTCTAATCAAATGTTTCAAGTTACAATGGAAAATATTTATCGATGTATGACCTACGCTGTATTTCGCCGAAACCAAGCGAAAGAGTGATAGAAATAACTCATCATGACGGAGAAAATATTCTAACAAAAACCTTTTGCATAAGAACAGTTGTTTAGATGTGAAAAATAAATTATCAAAGGAAAGTTTATTCACTTTACTATCTGTGTCTGAATTAATCCTAATGTGGAAATAATCCAGTTTTAAATGCCCAAAAATGCACAGGAAAAATTGAAATGATTTACTTTCCATTAAAATAAGAGTTTCAGGGGTTTTCTAAGGATTATTTCCAGGATTTATTCAAATACATAATTTTATGTTCCTTTCTTATTCATAGCCAACAAAATTCATGTTAATATTAATATGTCATGAATTTTACGTTATGTTAATATTTAATCCCAGGAAGCTGGTCGAAATGATCGAGAAAAAAGGATAAATTTTTGGAGCAAATGGATTACTTTTTGTTTGAGACAATATATATACAAAGACAAATAATTTTTTATGACTTTTTAAATATCAAGTCTCCATTCCAGAAACAAAATTTTGTGGAAGTTATACCATGGTTGATATGTTTTCTTCGAAAGAAATCGTTGCTAATTTCAGACCTTGGAAGAAGCGACCCGTCGGCTGGTTGGCCGCATCGCCCTTAATCCGGGCGGATAATTAATTGGTCCTTTTTATGCGGCCTGTTATGACATCCCTACGAGCGTCGGGGCCGTAACTGGAGACATTCGCGTCCTCAAACGCTGGCCGCGCTGGCTGGCCCGGTATGAAAGAATTAACAAATAAATCCTATTATATTTCACACTTGCACACACACGCGCGCATCTTTCGATTACGCGCGGGGCGCGCATCAGTCGTGGACGGCGCATCATAAATTAGTGTTGTTTTCATTTCGCGCATAGTCTACCGAATGGAGGGAGAGAGAGAGAGAGCGAGAAATGGAGAGTGTGATACGCACACGTTCACTCGGCAAACTGAGGATGAAATTATGGTAGCCAAGGCAACGATCACTCGAAACAGAAGAACAGCAAAAAAAAAACCTCGCAACCTCGGAAGATGAAGTACCCGCAGGTTCAACGGGCATCCGTGAACGATCCCGAAGATGAAAGGGAAAACGGTTGGGCGCTGTGTGCGTGCCCGTCCATGACAGATGCCTTTATCGCACATAAATTTACCACCGATGCTTTCCCGCCACTATTGTGCCGCTGGTGTGGCATGTGACACGCGGTGTCACGAGTTTATTATTGCGTCGATCCTACCGCGTTGGTACGGGCGCGATCTGCCGCGATTAGAATGGTGCCAACGGGAGCCATATTTTAAAGGATTTTGTTTTGTTGTTTGAAATCTCTAAATTCTGAACTGGAGCGGCCTGACCCACCCGACCGCACCTTAGGTGGAGGGATAAGCGCTGGGAACCGACCTCGGCCGGCCCGGAGCCGATCGTCGATCAACCCGGGCGCGACAGCCGGTGGAGTTGCAGGTTGTCTATACTTTTCTGTAATTTATTTGCTACACAATCGCTATCAAAGCCGCCAAACAATCGTCCTGCGGGAAGGTTTGTGTGACCCGAGCTCCCGCATACCGCCATTGTTTGGCGATGCGCGTGCCTGACATTTGGCCACCGTTTGGGGGTGAGAAACATGGAGGCAACCAGAGGATGGGCCGGCATAAGTTATGGGCCGATTATTGGTTTTAATCGTTCCATTTCGCTCGCCACTAATTACAGCGGCCTTCGCGGACCATTTCCTCAAACTTTGGCCACTGATTTACAGGGTGTGCGGTATAAATAGGACGTTATTTTATTTATTTATTGCATGGGCCAGCATTGGGGAATTTTGTGTCGATCTTTAAAGAAGCTAGATTAAAAAATGTTCACTGATCAAATACTGAAGACCGTGTCGTTGTTTCATGTAACACCTTCACTTCAAAACGTGAGGAACATGACAGCATCATGAACAAGGGGGTGAGTGAGAGAAGGTGGGGAGAGTGGGACTGAATACAGGCGCATAAATTGTTGCTACACATGCTAAATCATTTTCTCGATCATGGTCGCGTTTTGGAAAATCGGGGAAACCCATTTCGTGGTTTGTTTATTGCTTTGCACCCGCGTGTGGCTGGCGAAACGTTAATAATCTAACACGGTGTAGTCGTAAATCTTTCCGAACTCGCATAACAATTAGAGCAATTTGGTACGTCAAGATATATCTTTTTTTCTCTCGTATTTAGTAGTTGCGGTTTGTCGTCATTGTATAAAACATTATTTACGCTCCAGCTCAGCTCTGTACTACCTGTAGTAACCCGTTTCGATAGGAAGAGCGATTCGTCCTTACCTGCAACGAAAAAAGGGAAAACAGAAGTAGACATTCAGAGGTTGGTTTCAAAATAAACCGGGATGAAATATATGCACGATAAATGATATTAATTATGTTGCGTTTAAAATCATTGCCTAATTTAACTGCAGCACCAGCACCCCAAAACCGCACAAACACAAACCAAAGGAGCGTCTGTCCCTTGTTGCGATGCGCCGTCCCAAAAATTTGGTAGCTTTCATCGTTGCGCGTCATCCGTTACAGAAAATTAACAATTTCACACATTAAAATCTCTTAATTAAATAACGCCCGGCGTGATCCGTTTCGGGCGTGTGGAGCGCGGGGAAGTGGTGGGTGAGGAAAGCCGGTGAACCTATTTCTGTATGCTTTGACTCGAGACAGTGTTGTTGCGCCACACGAAACGTTCGCACCGTTTGGGCTCCGCCAACCCTCGCACATCCAATACGACGATCGTTCTCAGCGGGCCCTTTAAGAGAACGTTGGTGGAAAATGCACCACCAGCGGCGGTTTTCACGTTCTTCCCTCGGCCCTGGTGATAGACGTGTCAATTACGGTGGTCTCACCGTGGCAGAAGAATTCCTACTCCTGCCCTTCCCGCTCCTCGACACGCATACAAAACACTTTCATCAACCCTCGTTCTGTGCGCCCGTTGCAGCTGTGGAAAATTTTAATTTTTACCACCATCTCCCATCGTGCGCACTATCAGTTTTGGGGGTTTTCACAGATTTCACATTTTTCCGCACCTCGACTAGCGTAGTGGCGCGTGCCGGTCTCGCGCGGTCGCGATCGATGCAACGGAACTCGAACCTGACGCACTGACAGCGACCTGTCAGTTGCTTGACATACGAGCGGGAAAGAAATCATCACTGACACCACTGGCTCAGGTCTCTCTCCCTAGCAGTCCTTGCCAGGGAGCCAGGGAAGGCGGGCACGAGAGTTGGAAACGATCTCATAAATGTCAATCATGCGGCTCACTCTCGGTCTACTTTCTGTTGCCTTCGCTGTTTGGTGTTTTTGCTTCGCTTGGCTATTTGATACTAAAATCAGTGCACGATCAAGCAGGAAATCGGTAAGTGATGTCCATTTACTTATAGGAGAAAAGTGATTATAGAATCGCCATAAATTTACGTTGAGTATTTTATGATCCATTCATTTATCATTTTCAAATTTATCATTTC
>JXWZ01003441.1:0-15656 GCA_000956215.1 Anopheles farauti No. 4
TGATTGATAATTTATATTAAAAAATATAATTACCTTATAAATAATGCAAATTAATTTAACGATGTTTGCAAGAAACTGGGTACTAATCTTTCCTAACATCCACCATTCGAACGCTGTAACGTTCAACACGCGTAAACAATGCTGAATTTGCCATCAGTGACGATGACGTCAAGACAGTGAAGCAGTGAGAAACCGTGAACCGTGAAGTCCGCTCCGCTCTTGTAAGGAGGCGCATATGGTTGTTTGCGTTTTTCCGAACTGACACGTTGACGATGGGGTTGTGATAGTGGCGCACCAACTGCGATTGCTCGGTCGAAGGTGTGGGGAAGGTTGTTGTTTCCGACGATTTCCGTTGTTTGGATGTCAGCTTTCCATTAGCGCGTATTTTCCTCATTTCGTGTCTCCACGTCTCATCGCCACGGCCTGGCCTTGGGTGGTGTAGGTGGCGGCCAGGAGCTGTTTACATTTTCCACTGAGTGTGCAAGCGCGCCGAGGTGAATTACTTCATTAGTAGCAGTCGGCTGGCGACGCCGCCAGAGGCTGGTTCCGTTGACACAGGCGTCAGAGTACGTTGTGATTCCTTTCGCGTACGCGTCACGAGGTGTCTGGCGGAGCGTAAATTTGATTAGATTGTCGATACCACCGGCCGGCGCTGTCGAAACGCTGCAAATTCACGTAGACACACACAGCCATACACACCCATCACACGTACCACACGAGGGCAAGTTTTACTACGAGGGGAAATGGTTTAAATATAGCGGCCCATTGCCCGGCGGTTATTTGGAGCTGCAGGATGCAGCTGCGACAGTGATAAGTGGTTCGTGCAGAATGGGTGGGTTCGAGGTTTTTGGGTTTAAAATTAGGCAACCGGTGGAAATCGGAGTTTGCTCTCGACGTCGACGAGCTAGCGAAATTTGTTTTCACTCTTACCGTGTCATCGTGTTGTGCTATGTGCGGCCGAGTCGGTGTTGTAGCAACTTGTTGAATCATTTTCTGTTTGCCTGTTCTGCAAATCTTACGTTTTGATTTGCTTTTCTCGAAATGTTTGCAATTTTTGCACGATTTTTTTTGTACGCTGTTTATTTCATAGTTATAGGAATGTGTTCGAGTGACCATAAATTGGGTTTTTAGAGTGATTAACAAACGTTTTTTTTATGCTATGCGTATACTTTTTAGCTGGTTTTTAATTGGTTCAAATAGTTGATGGTCGCACATGTTTTGTCTGTTTACCTTTAACGAAAGGCAACTATATAAGTTTTATTTGTAAAATAATTTGATTCAGACAATGTAATCTGGAAAGAAATAGTTTTGCCATGTATAATACATTATTTATTTTTTATTTTTTTATTACAATTAATTTATAATTTTTGGTTTATAACAATTTTGTTAAAACCAAAATTCATGATTCAAGCTGTTACATGATTAAGTCTAATCTGTTTATTTTTTCTGAAAAATATGCTAAAACCTTAAACTCATATAAATATGATTGTCATTGTTTAATAAAGAATACATGAATGCATGCATACATGTTCTTGAATTTTAATTTCATGAATTTTCATTTCACGTTCACATAACACGTCATTCATTAAAATAGTAGCAGAAATCTTCGTTTGAAACATATGTTTTTTTTAAACTTTTTTTTTTTCAAAACTTACTCGTTATAGATACACTACAATGCTGATTTTGTATTATCTTACACTATAGATAAATGTAGATCCTGCAGCAATTTCATGCTCTATGCAAATACTTCATTTACATACCGTAATCGAACCATAATTAACGCCCGTTGTCATTCATACCACGGTTGCCTATCTAATCAACAGTAAATACCACGAACAGCTTCGGTGTGCAACGTTCGGCTGCGGTAAAGCATGCCACATACGTCAGTCACATCCCGCAATTAAACACTTGGGCAATGTCACACAGCAACTTCTGCAGTGATTAGTGTGTACACACAATCATTTGTTCGATACAATTCAAACAGCACGTTGGAACGAACGTTCCACCCGGGCGAACGTTATGGGGAACGACTGTAGAAGCAGGAGATCATAAAATAGGAAGTCGAATTACTCACCCCAAGGGGCAGGCTAGGTTTACCGAGCCAACAAACACCCAACGCAGTGGTGGCACTGAAATCATTCGTTTAACTTTCCTTCCGCATTGGTTATCCTTTCGTTGCAGGTTTCGAAACGTACGAGCGTGCGAGCTGCTAGATGGAGCTTTTGCGTGTGCCTACAATGGATACGATAGTGATGGGGCGCACAGTAACTGCGTTTGTGCATCGTTCCTGAATAAAAGACGTACATTTTTGGTTCAAGCAAGCGGCTTCCTGCTTGTCTCTCCTCAGTAGCTTACTTTAGTGAAGGTGTGATTGTAGCCCGCCTTCGGGACAACCGATGCCATTATGGCGCTCGTTATGCTTCCTTGTGATCTACCTTGGTGGTCGAATGTGCAGAAAAAGCTGTCACAGATCGAAGAATCCAGCTCACTGGACGTCGTGCTCGAGGTGATGCAGAAACTGCACGAACTATGCAAGTAGGTATCGCTCTGAAATCGCTCAACGAGCTGCGCCAGTTCTTACCACCGGCAATCACCTTTACTATCGCGCTTACAGTGTCAGCCTGGATCCGGATGAGGACGGCAAGGACACGACGGTGTTCGATGGACTGCGGCACTTTGTCGAGCGTACGATGGACGCGACGGAGCGGGAACACTTTCTCGGGCATACGATCAAGACGCTTGCCCGGCACGCCCGCTGCCTCAAGCAGCACCGACCGCCGCGGGGGCTCAGCTTCAGCTTGCAGCAGCAGGCGGACAGCTACGAGCTGAGCTACCGGCTCGTGGCGTCCCTGCTCGCGAACGCGTTCTTTTCGACATTTCCAAAACGTACTGAAAAAACACACCCCACGTTACAAGACTTTAACTTTACACACTTTTTTAGAGGTTTAGTAGAGTAGGTTGACCCACCACGAGCGCTACCGCGTGACGCACGGACTGGTGTCTAACATTTGTTTTCTTTTTCATTCGGTTTTGGTTCCATTTCCTTCACCCAGTAATGCCGTGCAGAGGGCCAAGTTCCGCAGCTTCCTGTACTACTTCGACTGGCTGGAACGAAGCGGGACGTCGCTCGACGGTGCGCTCCGGGTGTCGCGGAAGGTGATGACCGGCAAACAGTGGCTCACGATCGAGGACTGGCTCGAGTGTGAGCTGCCCCTGTGCGACGTCGAGATACGGCACGAAGGCAAACTCGACAAGGCCGATGCCGAGATGCTGCAGACGGTGTTTGCGAGTGCGCGGCTCGGTGGAGACGTCCTGGCCGACGGTGACTCGCAGGAGTCGATTCAGTTCTGCACCTTTCCCGAACTGCTCGCCGTGCTGCTGTACGTGGAGGCGCTCGAGGACAACGAGTCGCTGCAGGTGGAGCACGTACACCACGTGGCACGGATCGTCGATCCGCGCCAGAAGGGCCCACTGTTGGAGCGCATCGCGGAACCGAAACCGACGACGCTTTGCTGTATCGACGCGGAGAACTACCGAGCGCTGCCGTCGCAGCAGTTTGAGGAGGACGACATCCTGCGGGAGTTGAACAAGTGCCTGCTGGCGTTCCGCCAGAATACAACCTGTCCGGTGGGGCTGGGTGACGCGAGTACCGGGACGGGGAAGGCCGGCGACAAACGTGCTGCCGGTGCGGTTGGGCTAAAGTTGGACCAGCTAGAAACACTGTCGGGCAAGGGCCGGCTGTCGCCGATCGGTGAACGTGATCGGGAAGGATCTACACCGGGCTCGCCGGATGTGTACACGACGATCTTCATCCGGCAGGCAACACCGAACTCGAAGCGCTCCAGCAGCGACTCGAACAAACTGGAGAAGGACATCAACAAGCGCCGTTCGTGGTTATCGCCGGAGCGACCAAGCGCACCATCGGTCAGTTCTGGGTCGGGAGCAAGCCGCCGGGGGAAGTTCATCATTCTCGGCTCGTCCGGTGAGTGTCTCCCGGTAAACCGGCATCCGTTGCGCATCCCGGACGGTGTGCAGCAGCAGGGCACGACACGTCCAGACACACTGTCCAGCTGTGGCTCGAGTCAGGACGAGTTTCACAGTGCGAAGGATAGCTTCGACGAGGACGACGAGGATGGGCTGCGGGCGCACGCGTACACCGCGGAGTTGGATACGCCGGAGCGAAGGTACGAGTTCGCGCAGAAGCTGCGGGCCGCGCTGGAGTACGACCGTCCGAATGGGCTGTCCGGTAGCACGGAGGACAGCAGCTACGCGGTGGGCATCAGTGTAGCGGGGTCACAAATCCGCGATCAAGACATTCGCGTTCGAAGGGGCGGCTCGTGCGGGTTTGTGCTGGATGGTTCGATGGATAGCAACTACGACGAACAGGACTGGAAGGACCAACAGCCGGTGAAGACCAATGGACCACAGCAGAACGGAACACTCGAGCGGAAGGGTACGAATGAATCTTCGAAGTACAGCTTCGATTCGGATTTGGGCTCCGAGCTCGAGGAGGTGTACGAAAAATTCGCCAAGTAGGTGTTTACGGTGCTAAGAGCGACTTTCTATTACGGATTTTTGTATGCTACTATCTCAGAGCACTCTTCTCACCCGATTTATTGTCTTGCAGATGGCTCGAAGAACCGATTAGCACCGATAAACCGAAGAAACTGGACGCTCGTGACGAGGCGGTACTCAAGTTCGCCAACTCATTGCTCAAGCGCACGCTCAGCGAAAGTTTTGTCGGCATCCCGTTCACCGAGGAATGTCTAACCAGCGGGAACGTATCGGTCGCGAACTCGTCCGGCTCGCGGAACGCCTCGGTAACCGGTGGCACCGGTGGTTCGCTCAGCCAGAAGGAAAAGATACTGCTGCACGTACGATCGCTCTCGCTGGAGCTGGCCAAGCACAAACATAAGCTGGCGGCACAATTGGTAAGTTGCTGGACAAGAGCGGGAGGTTTCTAGAGCACTAAGGGATTGTGCGAGTGAAACAAAGAACCGAGTTTTTAGACCAACGTTTTAGTTGATGGCTGAATGCGCTTCGTAGTGGGTAGTGTAGTGCGTAAGGCTTAGTTTGAGGTTTTTTGGTACAAATAGCTGGTCGAGTCGGTAGTTCCGAACGTTTCGACCAATATTCCCGAGCCTATTCCAACATATTTCTACAAAGTACTCCTTTCTGTACATAGACCGTGTCCATTGCCATGGTTGTTTTTAATGGTATTTTGCAGAGTCATAGCGTTTTATTTCCATTCCAATACATTCTATTTACTATAAGTTTGAACATTTATCTACATTTGTTTATTTCTTCTCTTTTCATTTCTTTATGTGATTTTTTTTCATTTCGACCATCTTTCTTTCGTTGTGAAATCGTGCGGTTTCGATGCTCCATTTCCATTACCTACATTTTCAAACCTGCTTCTGGATGCGTTGTGCTTGTGTTTTGGATTGCGTTTTCGATTGCGGTTTCCCCTACCTTGGTATCTGCCACAAACTCCAACAAAATTCGGTTCCATGTAAACATACTTTCACACACATACACAAACGCTGGATCATTTAATCGATCGATTGGATCGGATTGGATGGTGCAGCGCCAAGACTATCTTGCCCTCGAGCCGGCCAAACTATTCAAGTGTCCCAACATACAGCTTACCCGAACCGACCACCGAAAGTTGCTGCACAAGCTGCGTTCGACTCAGAGTGGCTCTGGCTGCTCGGTAGCGGAACCGACGACAATCGCACCGGTGAAGGTGATGCCGCCGAAGCTGGAGCGACAATCGTCCCTCAAGACGAAGTTGCTCCAGTATAAACCGAACTGGTCCGTGTCCTACACGCAGGATATCAAGTGTGACGATGTGGTGCTGAAGGTAGCTATGACAAGTTTTGTGTAGTGTCTGTACGTATGGATGTGTGGTACTATCTTCCTGCATGCATTTGTGTGTGTGTGTGTGTGTGTGTGCGTGTGTGTGTGTAACGAGTGATACGAGCGATCTGTCACTACTTGTTCGAGCTGAGCATTGGCTAAGGTAAAATTCTTCCATAATGTGCTTCGTTACTATCGCTAGTCTTTTTATTTCCTCCGTGTGTTTTACATCCTTCTCTACTATGCCACGACGATATCTGTGCTAAGTGCATCAGCTGCACCTCTTCGTTTCTCGTAACATATTCGTTGAAGACGGCAATGAAATCACTTATTGATCGAACTAATGTCACGTCACTTTCCTTCGACAGATATCTCAACTTGCTCAAAAACGCACGCTAAACGTCAATTTGCGACCCGTCGCCACCGGTAACTGGGGCTGTGGCAGTAGCAGACGGGGTGACGTCCAGCTCAAAATGGTGATCCAATGGATGGCAGCCAGCGTGGCCGGACTACCGTACCTTAGTTACTACACGGCAGGAAACGAGAAGCTGTCGAAGGTATGTTTGGTAAGCTAAAGCAAAATTCAAACTGATGTAATGACTTTTTTGTTATCTCTTTTCAGCTCGATACGATTTGCCGGGTGCTAAAGGATCGCAAGTGGACCGTTGGGGAGCTTGCCGCTGCAACACTGAGCCACGCGCGGGACATACTGGAGGATCCGTTCTACTACAATAACGACCGCAACTATTGCATGTTCTTTGAGAAACTTATCGGACTGGAGAAAGCGGCACACTGAGCACATCGGTTCTATAAATCACGAGTGGCCGTAGAAAACCGGTTGGAAAAAAGACAAAAAAACGTTAAATGTAACGTTCTCACAGTGCGAGTCAGTGATGTTTTCAGGAAGTGAAACTTCGAAAGCAATATGAAATGATCTTTTTTATGCCGTTGTGTTATGGTGAGATAACAATGTCAGCAGAGCAGAGAAACAATGTCATACTTAACAAAGTGAGGAGAGCTTCACACCGACTCGCTAAAAGACGACGTTAGGAGAATAGTTTCAAATAGTTTGTAAAACTCGATTCAGACGATCCGGTGCGTTAGTGGTTGATGCGGAGAACAAAAAGTCAAACGTCTTCCTTGGGGATTGTGAGTGTTTGAGTATGTATGTAGGAACGAAAAAGAGTAGAGCGAAAAGGTAATGAAAAACAAATTGGTCCATATTCTGTAGGTGCTAGAGGATCTACAAACATTGCGGAAGGTACATTAATGATAAGCAGCCAACACGTCGTAACATGCGCACGATCATGACATGAAACAATTGATTTCATTTAGCTAGTTAGCCACTAGAGGAACCAATCAAATGACGCTTATTTTAGAAGAAAAAAAAACTTATTCGTTGAAACGAATGCGATTCATGCACAAAGTCGGATTGCTTTCACGTGAAATGAAATTCGTTAGTACGTGTAAAGGGGAGGAATGGGAATGTTAGTATATGACACTTGTTGAAATACATCTGTTTTACGACACGATTGTGGCAAAGAATGTAGAGAAAGTGTTGTAATGGAAGAAATTGAATGATATTGCCATACAAAATCCGATAGGCCAAAGTTGAGGTGTAGGGAAGTGTACTCGTTTGTCTTGAACATAGTTAGACCAATAAACGTCTATAATTTTAAAAGCTTTGGTTTTTTATTGTCTTGTTTAATGTTCATGAGTCGCGCGAAAACAAGTTGTTCATAAAATATATAATTTCAGAGAATCAAGAATAACAATTTTTTTCTTACTTCTATCAACTACTGCTTTATGTTTTATACTGAGTAACAGTATATGGCTAACCGGGGTTGTTCTAAAAGCCATTAATTTATGTTCTAAATGGTGGCTTAATTTGTATGCTACATGAAAACTGCTTGCACACAATTTCTATGTTCTTTCTATACAAGCTACACACCCCTAGCTGTAAATGTGTATTTTCTCATCCTTCGCCACATTGATATTTTTTTTCCAAATTATACCACAATATTAATATTTTTGTTAATATTTTATGTTTTATCGTATACATTCTGAAAAAAAAAAACATACTCACGATAAACAAACAATAAAATAACAAGGGTTCATATATCGGATTGTTTTCATATTCCTCCTTTTATCTCAATGTTGCAATTACAATTGAAACATTATGCGTTATGAATACTCTTTTTCGTCCTAGGTCAATTGGCGGTTTAACTTGCTGTGCCAACATGCAATAACCATCTTTTATGGTCAATGGCTTGCAGCTTCTAACCAAATTGGATTTCGCAGCATTTTGTATAACTCTAGTTTCGGAGGACAGCACAGAACATCAATCATTAGACCAACAACAAATTGATATTAGGCAAACGGATTCATTATTTTATCACTAGGTCATTCAGTCATACTTAATATCTACTACTATTTAGTGCTATCTATTTTGCTTGATTTAGTTATCCTAATTATTCGAGAAGAAAGATATGAGTTCATTGTGATATCATTCTGTATAAATCATATAAAAAAAGAAATAATGTACAAATCATCTAAAAATACACAATTCACCGCCTGGAGCTCAGAAAAACTAATTTGTTAATAAACCCCTTTTTTAATGTTAATGTCAATTAAATTTCCAGCATATAATTGAATTAAAAATGAATACGATTTTCTGTCGTAAAAGTAATTAAATATAGCTGGGATGTTCCAAAATTATCATCACATCAACACCGCTACGTGCTTAAATTTTGTTTAGGTTTTCCATGTGTTGACAAACGCCCATGAAACCTTTCCTATAGCGGTTTTGATTCTTTACTTGTATGTGTCTAACGATGTATTGATACAAGGCAACAGAAAATCATATTCTACCAATTCGCGCGCATTGTGAACTCGTTCGTCATTTTGAGAAGGCAGCGATTTCACAAAGGCAATCATGCTGCGTGTGATGCATACGCAATGATATCTCCGGAGGCGAGCGAGTTGTCTTACTGTGTGCTCTCACGTGCGCTTCCGCGTGTTGAAGAAGCTGCGAAGAATGATGTGAATATTACGCGAATCACCTTAACAAATGCAGTGATTTGTCTTACCATCATTGTAGCTGTGGTAGAGACTGCGTTGTACTGCCTTCCGAATTTATATGCTGACTTTTCATTGATCATTTCGTTGCCATAAGCACGCTCGATGCAGACTTGTCTGGTGGAGGGAGTACAGCAGATATGTTTTGGGTTGAGGTATCATTGCGACATGCTCCATTTTATTGGCAAGGTATTGTGAAAATTTGTACCGTGAATTGGTCACGTACAGTTTGGTGACATTTTTGTATATATGCCACCAACGGGCTTGCAGAGGTGAAGTGTGTTATTGTTGAATTGATGGCATACATAGTGTTGTGTGATATTTTTGTAAACTGCTTGTTGAAGTTTAATGGGGTTATATTAAAAAATGTATTTTCTAGAACCACATCTTAAATTTCCGTGGTAGCTAATTTATTTTCTTATAATTTAAATTATTTTCATTAATTTTATTCTCCCCACATTGACACATATTATGGTTGTGAAACGCATCTTGTTTTATTAATTTTACTGCCTGTCTCATTCGACGGCTTCTAGCTGCTAACGTATCTTTTTGTTCCATTTTTAATCAATATTAAAAGGATAATTCAGGTTTAACACAGAAAGAGACCTGAGGTTTAATACAGACTCAATGCATAATACAGAGAAGGAACAGGTGGTAGAAAAGTTCATCGGTTCAACGTATTCTTGAAAGGCACCTTGCCGGTTTTCTTATCGTTGTACTTGGTTCTAGTATCACGATGAACACGAGCGAATTTCCACCGGTGGCGGCGTTTTTGCGATATTACTCACATTGCATGCAAGAGAATGAGAATAAAGTGAGTTTTATACGTTTACGTGGGACTTTTATTAAGCTTTAAAAATGTGTTTTCCAAATATGATCCGCACCTACATTGAACACGAAATCCTTTGATGTCCTGGCGCGTGCTGGAAACCTCTCATCAGCACCCGATTCGCTCTGTCGCTCTGCCGCTCTCTTTCTCTCGCTCTCACATGAACTCACTCGTGAGGTCATTCGAGCCGGCGATGTTGCAGCGCGAGCTTCACCGTTGTTTTGACTGGCGATGACGTAGGTGCGTGCGTGCCTGCGTGCTTGCAGCGGAGTGCTGCAACCCCGCATCGGTTGCACCCGATGCACCGACCTCTGAACTTTGCACATCCGGATACAAACACTCCCTGTATTAAAGCACACAAACACGCGCACACACACAAGCGAACGAAATGGTCGTTCGTTCATTCGGCGGTCGTTCGCTTGTGGCTTGCGTTTGGGGAATATTCTTTCACTCTGCTAGTCCGACATACGAGTACGGTGTTTTGCTACTACACTACTACTATTATGAAATATCCACCACAGCGGCGGCTGCAGGTGCAGCTGCTGCTGCTGCTGCTGCTGTTGCTCGTGCATCCTTTGTGTAAGCTTCCGAAAGCTCGAACGAAGCGCTGAGTGAAGAACAGCACGCGCGCTCACAAGGACGCACCAGTACTACGAAGAGACTATTTCACGAAACATTCGCAATTTTACGCGGGACACTGTTTGTGTAGCAGGTCATTTTGCGTCGTCACAGCAACCCAACCTACCGTGGAGTTATTTGTGTTAATCTACAGCACCGTCAAGTGGTGCATAATCGAATGTGTATTGAAAAGGATCTCTGTACAAGAAAAAGTGACAACAATTGTGTGCAAAGTGATAAATGGTACTAAAGTTTGCAGCTGTAAGCAGTGTTTTACAACAACCTTCACGGAGGTAAAACAACGACAAATGTGATTCAAACGATATTTGGTAATTGCTAAATAATTCGAAGCAGTAAGAAGAAATGCAATGGTAAACTGAGATGATAGAAGAATTCTGATTCTATTGCTCAAACAATTGTCATCGGAAGCATGGACTTCAAACAAGAGATCTGAAAAGCATGCTTCGGAAGCACGGTTCGTTGGAACATTCTCGAAACCAACTCGCCCCGTGGTACAGCATCCGATTCCGTTCGGGGATTCACGTGCTAATTTGTTTTTGTGTGCAGCTTTTGCCTATGCCTATGCTGCTGCACATCTCCACCGTGCCGCTGGGAAAATTCTGAGTGATGAGAGTAAAAGTGAGATAAACAGGACGAGAGCAAACAGAGCGCTCCGAATTGGGGTTTAAAAGTGCGTGCGTTCTACAAATATAATACCATACTGTGCCATCGGCGTTTGCTGTGAGTGAGTGTTTGGCGCTATTTACTTGAACAATATGACAGAGTCACAGAAATACTTCCAAAGGCCTACGGCGTGATGATAATGAAGTGCGATCTAGTACTGCGTATTAGCTTCCAAAGCGCGGAATGTTTTTTTTTACCAGAACAAAGCGGTTTGTTTATTTACACGGGTCGTGGGTGGTGGAACAAACCGAATAGGAAGGACGAAGCCCGCTTCCTTTGCAGATGACCTTGAACTTTACTTTCCTTCGTTGAAGATGACGCCGTTGAAACGATTCCTTGCACGACGGATTGCGCGCAAATGGTTGTAGTGACTTTGGCCAACTTGTATACAGCAGTTGATTGCGCTATGCAAGTTTGCTCACTCACCGAATCTCATAGCTTCTCACCTTTGGCAGGTGGTGAGTTGAGAGCGGTTATACAAAAGCAGAAAAAAAAACGCAAATTTTCTCCCTAGCGATGAGTTCGGCGAACCGTGGCCGACATGCTCCGTACCGAATGTCCTTGCTGCTGCTAGGGCTCTCTCTCTCTCTCCGCTTTTTCTATCTCTTTATTTTTTTCAATCTTTTCCTTTCGCTCCCATGGGACGGCAACATTCAATGAACGAAGACGTGAACCAACGCGATTACTCGGGGCGGGAAAACTCACCTTAAAGTGGCACCATCCATCGGGTCCCCGCACCATCCACCGTACCGTGCGTTGGTTCGTGGAAAATGGCTTTAAGAGCGGTGGGAGTCGAGCGTGAGTCGGAATTGGTTGCGTCTTTCGGGGCGAAGGTAATCGACTGCCGTCGGATAGGTGAACGCCATTCGCAAGCTTACCTGTTGACGGCTGGCGGGTGGCCTTTCACACCACTGTTCCACGATCCGCTCCCCACGCCTCCCAACAGGTGAATCGACTCACCGGAAGATTGCGTTCGTGAATCGGTACGCCACGCGGACGAGATTTTCCGGACCTATCTGTCTGTCTGTCGGACTGTCTGTTTTCGGTGCCGGTTGTTTCACTGGCGGGTATGGACGGGGGTTTATGCGTGTAATTTGTAGCTGGCACACGGCTGGCACCAGCGCCTCCTCCTCCCCCACCCATCATCATCGTTTGTGAGGGAAGTGTTAAGATCCGTCTCTTTCTTTTAACCATCCTTTCGCACCGTCTTCTCTTTCTCGTTTACGCTCTTTATCACTTTATTTATCGCGCAGCAGCAGCAGCAGCGGTAGCAGCAGGTGACCGTAAGAGATATTGATTGTATGATGAGCCATAAAGTTTGTCTCAGCGTGTCCTGGACGATCGCCCACGATGGGTGTGATTTGGGTGAGGGATGAAACATTGAACTCCTGCCGCCAAGGGATGAGTTTGCACGCGCCCCGCTTTAGAAGGATACGCGCCTCGTCTACCGGGGAAAGGCCGGAAGGGCAGTGATGGGGAAAACATTATTTGTGTATGTTTATTTGAATGAGAAACAACGGAGATTATCCGCTTTAATTGTCTATTAAATTAACGATAACGCGACGTATGAATTTCACCCACCATTAGGCCCGACGCCAAAGGATTGTTTCGTGCCAGCCCGATATGCTTCCTCGCTTGTCTCACCCGGCAGAGGTATTGTTTATTTTCCCAGTAGGAATGTTGATACCAACATTGTACCATAGAACACCGTAAACGGGCTGTGCACAGTGTTGCAAGTTTTTATTCGCTTCTGTAACGCATTTTAAAACTATAATCCGATTCCGTCGTCATTGCGAACGGGTTTCCCCTTTCCAGTCATCCGTGAATGTGCAGCTTAAACCAATTGCCAAACAAAATACGCCCGTTTGATGCAACATGGCCCAACACCCGGTTCCGTTTTGCTCCACGCCGTGTACCGGCAGCATCCTTTTTTTTTGGCATCAGCCCTCGTATCGGGCGCTTTTGAGCCAATTCGAATCGATCGCGCGCCCCGCATTGCAGGCGGAAAAGCGTCGGGAAAATGGTGGCAGGCTGTAAAATAAATTGAAATCGTAACAACATAATCCCTGCTGGCCCGGATGCGGCCACCAGCATCACCGCGCCCTGTGCCGTAAGTGGGTCAATCGAACACAACACACATGTACGGACTCGTTTGACCGTATCCGTTTGTGTCCTGTCTCCGTCTTTTGCACTTGTACACTGAGTGGTTTTATGCTATTTTTTTTTCATTGTAATTCAACCTTTCACTTCTACCAATCGCCAGTGCAGCCAATCGATTGGCAAAGCTCGTGGGTCTTTGCACTGTTTTTCGAGGGTTGTTGGTGAGTTTTAGCATTCAGGAAGTGGTTGAAGAGGCAAGTAAAAAAAGATATCCATTAGATCCCATCACCGAACCGGAGTCAACATCCGGTTGGGAATATTGTTCACTATACATGTACATGCACTTCAGCGTGTGCTCTTCCCAAACCCTTCCGTGTGTTTCTGTTTTGCCACAACATCGCTATAAGCGCTTACAAAATCAATGTTGGTTTTAAAATTTTTAAAGTTTTTTTTATTATTACTATGCATTAATGTAACCTTCGCTACGGGAGGGCCATAAAATATACACGGTTCACTTTTGCAATCAACCGAGGTGCGGTGGGATCGGACAAGTTGTTACTTCCTTATCTCGTGCCGCTTGCCGCGCCAGTATGCCCGTTTGAAGCGAAGCGAAGGGAAGCACCGTGAGACAACAGCGACAACGCGCGGAAAGTTTACTCATAAATTCAACCTCATTAAACAGCACCTTAAACATCCCGGGCGCATGGGGCATGTTGCGAAAAGGGTTTGCTGTTGCCTTGTTGTGGCCGTGTGTTACGCAACGTGACTGCGGCGGCCTACAGTCGAACCCGCCGTCACCCGCACAATCCGAACGCAAAAACACGCCAATACATCGGGAGGTGGGAGCAGTGGGTGGCAGTATATTAACTTTAGCGCCAGCCGCCCAACGTCAACGTTGGCCGGGCGGCGACGGAATTAAGAAGAAGCCGCACCGGGTACGCGTTGGCCGGGTGAATTTGCTTCGAAATTATCCACGGATCGATGCGGTTTTACGATAGGCGCATTGGACGTTGGTGAGGAACGGGTCCGCGCGGGTTGACGAATCCTTAATCCGCATCTCCTGACGTACTGCTGTTCCGATTCGTTCCGTGCGGGGGTTTTTCCGGGAGGCTAAACGGAGTTTAGCACCGTTGCGTTGCGTGGGTGGAATGGGCGCGCTGAGTGGGTGAGTGGTTGTACGACAACGTACATACGTCGCTCAATCTAGCAAAGCGAAACGCATCAAAGCAGTCGCGCTGCTGCTTTTAGAAACGAACCGGGCGACGGGGGCGACGGAGGCGAACGTAGGGTGACAAACTTTCCAACGCGTCTGTCTTTCCCACCCCCGCCCTGGCTCTCCTACCTCGCTCGAGGAGTTTTTCGTCGATGGCAGTTTCGAGAGGGGGATTTTCAACAGTGTTTTCCACTCGGCAGGACTCCGGTATGGAGGCATTTTCATTTCCAAACCAGCCACCAGAAATCGTCAAATCTCAAGTGCATCTATATAGTTGCGGGCTCGGCCGGGGGCGGCGGGCGAAAGTTATCCTTTTCGCATGCGGGATTTTAAAAGCGTCGCGCATTTTGAAGTACACAATCATTCTGAAACTTTGCTGTTAGGAGCATTACATGAGCGGCATTAGAATTCATTGCGGTTATGGGAGTCGCAGGGCTGCGGAAGCATTGTGTGTTTGTAAAAGTCGGTGGAGATGTTGCTGAGCCATTTATATGCTTAAGGACATACAACTCATTAGATACGCTTGGATTTTATGCATAGGTTCTTCTTACACATTCACTACACATTTCTACATATCGTACTGTTTTCATTTGAGATTATTAGCACTGAAAATTCGAGACATGCATAAATGCAAAACTTCTTTGATATAATTATTTCCACTTCATAATATTATACATTATTCTCTCTAATAATTTTGATGTACGCTTTAAATTTACGTTCCGGCATAACCTGTTAAACAAATGGTGAAAAGATCATTTAATGCAGTGCCGTTGTTATTATTGGAAAAATTGAATTCACAAGATATAATTTGCCTTATTCGTAAAAGAATCATCGCAGTACGTATGGCGCTATCGCGATAACAATGACTGCGTCAAGGTTTTTTTAATTTGATTAATACAAATTAAACTAGCTAGTATATTAACATAATTAATCTAGATTGAAACATATGTTAAAATCTTATATAGAATCCACCGTGTAGGTCGCGCCAGTAATAATGTTTCATTTATGCTGAAATAAGATTCACGAGTGTTAACATTTGCTACACAATTTTCTACAATCGCTACACGCTCGTGCAATATACATATATGCTAAATTAATATATAATATATATTAATGTTAATTTATAATTAAATAATATACTAAAATAGTATTTTTTCCAGCCTCTGTAGAATTTTATCCAAATCCATTAACTGTAATCCATCTTGCCTATCACTGTAATAATCACATTCACTGTAATGTTTCCTATCGGGTCTTTTTCGATTGCATAATTTCTTT
>JXWZ01003443.1:0-24602 GCA_000956215.1 Anopheles farauti No. 4
AGAACGCGAGCCGAGTGTAACGAATTCGCCACGAAAGAGTCACGAAAAACTTTTCCAAAGCGCAACAATTGCAGAAGCACGGAGGAAAATTTCAGCCTCGATGATTCTGAAGCACGATTCCGCGAGCTGACCGGCGGTTCGCTTCGCTTGTTCGCCTAATGCTCACGCCAAGTTGTTGCCGAGATTCTTTGCACCGGCGAGCTTGTTTAGAAGTGTAATTAGTGTAGTTGGTTGTAAGCATTCAAACCGGCAAGTTTACGTCATGAAAAGGGGGCGCGATTGCTTGTATGTGTGTGTGTGAGTGTTTTCTTTTTTGCTTTTTTGCTTTCAAAAGCGGCAAACCCGTTGGGAAGTTTTGGGCGCTGGATACACCGTATCGAACTCGTCGGCCAACGGCTTCTCGGTGCTTTTTACTAGCCCGGTGTTTCCCACCCTTAACGAGCAATCAAGCTGCCGAGTTTACGGGTGGAGTTGGTGAGGCACCAAGCAAAACTCAACTCCAGTTTTCCATTACCATAAAAATATAATTAAATTAGACAAACTTTCACCGAAACCCATCACGGCAACGAGAACCAGCAGCAGCAGTATTAGTAGTAGTAGTAGTAGCAGTAGTAGTGGCAGTAGCAACTCGTTAATGGGAGCTATTCTGTTGTTTTTTTTCTCCCCATCCCCCTGATGAGCATGAGATACACGACACGCCAGCGAAACGACATTGAGAAACCAAAACTTGCTGCAAGATCGTGCAGGAACAAAACGGAAATCTTTCCACCGTGATACGTTGACGAAATCGTAAAAGGATTCCACCGTGCCGGACCGGAAATCGGAAAGGAAAGCGGCGACGACAGTCGGGAAACGTTGAAGTACAACAGTTGGAAACTGAAAAAGACGGGTGTGTAGTGAGGCGGCGCACGGAAAAAAACACCTCCGGTGGCGAAGCGGGTGTCCTATAAAATTTCAAATTAAATCATGAAAGTACGTTTGATGTTCGCTAACAACAGCGGCCGGGGAATGTGCAGCAGGATACCAGGTACCAGCAGCGTCGCGTGTTGCAGCGCGTCGTGCAGGAATGCGATTCAAGAAGGAGGGGAAAAAAAACTACAACCCCCGCGCCATTGCATTCGGGGCGGTGTCGTCCGGGTCTCCAATGTCGCGTAACGCGTCTGAAGGTTACGTCCTGAATCCGGTGCGGGATCTGGTTCCGTTTTCGTGTTTTTGTTGTGCACGTTGTTGCCCTTGTTGCACTTGCATCGCTGCATAAACTGCTGCACGTCGGTTCGTGTGAAGGTTTTGATCGCGTTTTACGCTCGCAAGGACGGTGGGGCAGCTGGCGTTAGCTTTCTTCCGTGGCCACTATCGCCACTAGCTTTTCCTGCACATTGCACCGGGGGTAAGTAAGGGCCCGGTAACAGTTTTTGCACCCCTCTCACTCCTCCTTTCCCACCCAGTTCGGTCCCGTTGTTTTACTCTGGTACAACACCATTTCTTCGGGGAAGTTTTTACTTTGCGCTTTTGCTTGATATACTTTTAACCGCCCCGTCCTACCGGCGAAAAGCTTCTTAAGGACCTTCCGCTGCCCACTCGCAGGCCCGTTTGTCGGTGGCATGCAGCGCCCATGGTGCAGGAGCCGTGAAAAACGGCATCCATCACGGTCGGTCGGGAAAATGCTCGCGGCCGTGACAGGAAAGCAAAGTAAGCGAAACACGTCAGCGCGCCTTACCAGAAGCTTTGTGTAGTTGTGTGGTGGTGGTGCTGGTGCTAGCTTCGGACGAAGCCAAAAGTAACTAGCACAGATTTATAACCAACACGTTCGCTTACCGTATTTTATGAGTTTTGAAAATGAAATTAAATGAAGCGATGGTGTGGCCGTACGTTGACAATTTTATCTCAACCCTGTTTAGCCGTGATATCGCTATGGACGGCAGACTTTGATTTGTAGCTTCTTACAAAGTGTAGAATTAAACGTTTAAAATCGTTAATTGTGCTCACCGAAATCAACTTCGCACCCATTTTTTATATTTCACGGTCATTATATGTAATGTGCATTGTGGGAGTTTGCTTCATTTACTGAACTACATGAGCTTTGTAGAATTGTTTTTTTTAATGTTACCCGCTGTCATGTAACCAACATATTAGACTGATTAAAAGCTGATTAGTCACTCTTCGCCAAGGCGAGACGGTTCAGGTTGGATCGTGGTATATGTCATGAGGCATGTAAAAGACTCGTTCCTCTACCACGTATAGTGTTTTGAAATTCTTGTGTTGTACCAAGTTGTTCGAAATGTTTGTAAACACAGGCCAATCAGTCATATCACATACCACCAAGCGGTTGGTATGGGCTGGGACTTCCAACTTCACCGTATTGCTCTGTGTTATTGTCGTTGGTGAAGAAGTATTGTAAAAAGTGAATAAAAGCAAGTGAAATAAAGTCAGTTCATTCTCTTATTCTCTCGATCTCTCATCTTACAAAAAAAAAAGATTATAATAGAATATAATTTTGTCATAGCAATACGGCCAGGCTGTCACTACCAAATAAAAAAAAATAATAATAATTTTGTCGTTATTGGTTTCCAATACCAACAAAATTCTTTGAGAAGTTCTTTTCGCAATAAGTACATATAGTTTTTCACCATATAATATTGATTTATTTTCTCCCAGTTCTTCTTAACAGGTCTGCTGTTATTTTAATTTTTATATCCCAACCAATCCAATAAAAACCCTGCATAGAGAGATCATTTGGTTTTGATTTTTTTTATTGACGGCCTGGCCGTATTATAGAGAGATCATATTTAAGCAAAAAATTTAAAATTTAAGCAAAAGCAATTTTAAATTCAAAGGATATAAAGAGATTTTATAACAATATCTAGAGTTGATTAATATGTTCTATTAATAATTTCACTATACGTTGCGAAAAAATTAATTTTATCATTGTTGCTTGTATTTTAGTGTCGTTTGAACAAAAAGGTTCAAAATTAATGAACATGTCCTATTTAGTTTAAAATAAAGTAACTGTGTGAAAGCGAATAATAAAACAGCTTTATGATATAGGAAGATGAAATGATAGGAACAATGGTAGTCATTCATCAAAGTTAATATAATCTCAACAATATCTGTATTAAAAAACTGTATTAAAAAAAAATGTATGCTACTGTGGTGTATTAAATAATGTGCCAAGCCATAAACTGACAATTTATGGTTAAGGTGATGTGTACATTTCAAAATAATATGTTTATTTACGTGAAACTAGTTTAAATTCGTATTCCAAAAAATGCAGTTAATTATCCATTTCTTCAAACTATAGAATTTCCGGTAGAATATTTCACCAATATTCTGCTTAATTAGAGTAACTTTTCATTCCACGAGTCCTCCACGGGTGTGACTGGGGCGTATCATATTTTTGCTGCCCTATCTTTTGCCACCACCATCTTGCGCCCATCATCTCTCCAGCCACCAGCCACCGTTAGCCACTTGCATCCTTCGTGGCCGTGACCATGCCATCGCCAGCGTTTCGATTATGTACGTATTTCCCAAGTGCACCTCAATGGCGAAGGAAATGGATGGCGCAAACGAACGTACATAAGTTTGTGTTGCATTTCGGTGCATTCGGGGCGGACCGGTTGAAAATGGGAATGGCGACGTTTCTTTGCACCTTTTTTGTTTTGCTATAAATTTTCTTCATCCATTTCGCCTGGCTTGGTGGACGACGAGCGACGATCGGAGTAAAACGAAAAAGCTGATTGCAAGCGTTCCGTGTACCGTACCGTCCATAACCGGTTGAGCTTAAACTGGTAAAACGAAAGATAGAAAGAGAACGAGACAGAAAGAAACGGGAGAGGTAGATAGAAGAAAAAGCGTGTTGAGAGTGTGCTTTGTGCCGGAAACCATTTTCCTCTACCCGTGTTCCGGCGAAGGTTATTTTATTTTGCTCGCTTATTTTTTTTTTTTTTGTTATGCCATTTCTTTTTGCTCGCGGAAGTGCATTTGAAGGAAAACAATTCCGGAGATGCGGACGGAGATGAATTTCCCACCGAGCGCTTTTCGTTTTGTTGGGCTAGCTTTAGGCGAATGGAAATCAAAAAAACGGCGCACCGAGCTTCACCTTATCTCGCGAGTGAAGCAATAAATATTAGATTGTCTGGAAATTTGACTGTGCACAGTGGAATGGGATGGAGTGGTAATGAAAAGAGATATACCCAACAGTCAATTTGTTAGCGTTCCGTTTGCGTTGCCCGTTAACGCACTTAGAGTTGTGTTTTAGTATCACTAGCTAATTATTTGCATTGAATAAGTACAATAAAATGTTGCAAGCCACACACTGAATAAGGAATGATTCAATAGAAATGATTTTATACTATATTTTTCTTGTAAGACATAACGATAGGTGACTTCCCGAAGCAAATATATACAATGTTTTGATTGCAATTTTTTTTATTAATTTAGTAACATGATGCATCGAATTTTTTTTGCACGATACTTCTATATTTTACAATTTTAAACTATCATTCGTAACTTTAATATTGATATAATCCAGGCATCATGAAGCATAATTTAACCATTGCCTCAAATGAAAAAGTTATTTAAATAAATACCTTGAAATTCCCTGCAATTTTAGAATAAACATCACAAAACTATTTTTCATTTCAACAATAAATTACCGTTCGAGAATTCTAAACCATCTTTCTCTCTTTCTTACGGTAGTACGATAGCAGAGAAAGACAACATATGCCAAAATACGACCTGCCAATATTGCTTAAAATTAAAAATAATCAACAGAATTATCACTTGTTGCACCATTATTCAGAGTTAGATGTGGCTAATGCACATTTCCTTCCAATAGCAGCCAGCTTCCAAGGGTTCCAATTAAAGATTATCCATATTTATTTTTAAAAAAAGTAAATATCTCTTATTCTCCGCTGGGAATATTTGCACTTCCAGGTGAGTTATTATTCAGGGTAGTTATCAAGGATAATGTTTTAAAATAAAATAGTTAAACCATTTGCACTAGTGAAATGAAAAACGAGTTTTTAGCAGACCACGGCGCATCGGCGGTAAAGCATCGGCGTGTAGGGGTTCTAAATGCGTTGCAAGTGTACTATTAGGGCAAAATATTTCAAAATACCAAATTTAAACGAATTGATTGTGTAATAAATGTTACGAAATCATATGTGTCTTGTCTCTCACTGGCCGAATCATTTTCTGAATGTTTTGAAGAGTATAATAAATAAATATTTTTTTAAATTTTGCATAGTTTGAAGAAACGTTTTAAATTAAAAGCTACACTTTGTTGCACTTAGTAGCAATACAGATAATTCCAATGTGTATTTATGAACAGGAGCTGGATACTCCCTACTGGAGCATGAAGTAGACATGGAAAAACTATTTCGAAACCAATGAAATACCAATGTTGATTAAACTCTCCATCCGGTACGAGCTTGTTGTACGACTTTTTTTTTCCACCGACTCCATGCTGCAGATCGGCATCAATTTTGCCTCTGCATTCCATAAATATTTTCGGGTTTTCGGTTAATCTTCACTGGAGATGCTGGCGATATGGCGCTGGTGGTACGCCGGTTATGAGAACACCTACCGACCGAACCCATTCGGTAGTGATGTTGGTCATGTCGAAGCAGCAGATACAGAGGCAAGGCACGAAATGGCCATGAGAAAATGGCTGCACGTGAATGTGGGCGAGCTTGCGAGAAGCCTTCTTTTTTTTTTTTTTGTAAGCTATAAGTTTCGTCGTTTCTTTGGGGTTGCATATGTACGAGCTTACGAGTGGTGGGCCAGCCGGTTGTAGATGGAATCGTCCCCCGGACAGGGACTACGACAATGGCGCTTCGAGCAAAATGTCTGCCACGATAAGGCCACACAAACGCAACGGGCTGCTGCTGTATTGGTGCAGTGGTGCGGAACCGACGCTTCACTAAGGTTAAAGCAGCATCAGCATGTAGCCGCGAAGGTTCCTTGTGTTCGTGATTGCGATCAAGCGCTGGTGACTGAAATGGGAAACCGAACCGAAGCGAGACGTGATGAAAGTTTTTCCTCACGGAGACGACTGTGTCTGTCGCGGCCCCGGAGGGAGGAGTGTGTTTTATGTCGCTCCACCAAGTAGGTCAGCTTAAACGTTGTGCTTAAAGCTACCGGCGCTGACGGAGGACGCCCTCTACTTTTCTCAATCAACGTGTACGCAGATGTGCAAGCAAAAAAAAAAAAAGAAATGTGCAAGAAAATGAACGATGCAAGTACAGTTCCCAATTTCGCTTCCCTCGGTGCTAGTTTTCTCTGAGGAAAACGGATCTCGAGGTAAAAAAAAAAGACAACAAACACTGAAAAGCCATCAGAAGTGAAGGATTTTCGGAGGCAAAATTCCCGCCGCACGAACGTGCCGTCAAAAGAGAACCTGTGCAAATTTGTGTGGCAATTGCACCGAAACTAGAAGACACAAAAAATGTATAAAAAAACACATACACTACGAAAGGCACAGGAAAAAAAAAGTGAAACAAAACCAGGGGGATGGAATTTCACTTATTATGGCTTCAACGAAAAGAACTCGCACACTCCGGGCATTGGGGGATGAAAGTGTTTTCGCTTTTGTGTGTCGTTTTTCACCTCGCCTCACCTGGCCGGGGTGGGGGAGGGGGGCTGGGTTGGGGTCGTTGGAGATTTGCGCTCGGAATTTTCGTGCAATTGTGTCGGAAGCAAAGATTTGAAAATTTTATAAGTCTTAACTAGCTTGCACCTTTTCCACCCTGTTCCCGCGTGGGTTCCCGGACGGGACGTTTGGGATTTTGAGGTGCAAGTGCAACCGCTGAGCATACGTACGTACATGTACTGTTCGTTGAAATACTCTCACACACACATACACAAACCTTCATAGCTATGTGTACTCGGATGGTTTCCATAACGCTTCAGCTGCACAGGCTGCTAGAATGAGCTGAAAGAAAAAAAAAGAAAAGCTAGCAAAATGTATGACGCTCCCGAGCGTCGTTTTTCCCCCACGCGAAATCTTCTGTTTCTGTTCCGGAACGAAAACCACCGTCTCGGAAGATGTTTGATCGTAGTTTGTGCAGGAATTAATTAGTGAAAAAGTTTAATTGCACCATGCTCGTACAGTAACAGTGGCAACATTGGCGCGTATCTGCTCGGGGATTTCTGAGGGCCTTGGTACATATATATATGTATGTATATATATCCTCCCATCGGGAGGTTGTTGAGAAGGTTGAAACGTCCTGTTTGTGGGACAACCGGGGACGCTCCCAGATGCACATTGGAAAACGGGTAGAACGCGGGCTTCCAAACGCTAGAAACGTCGCCATTTGTCGCCCCGACAAACGCGGGAAAGCGAAGAAGCGGCTCGATGCGGTTCGGAGGAAAACTTTCAATTTATAAAGATTTGCCACTCCACCGCCAGCGATTCCTTTGACTGGGTGGTGGGTCGCTGTACATCGCATCTTACGATTGAATTTTCATTTCCAATTTGTTTAATGGAAAAACGCAAAACCTTCGTCCCGCGTGTTGTTACTGGCAGGGTTTTTGTTGCCGTTCGATGTCGTGGGGTTGGCTTTGGCAGTGTTTATTTCTAAATTTTCCCTCCAAGCCACTGATAAAAGTGCGAGCTGTGGGTGACTGTGGGGGGAAAGGAGAACGTGGTAGGTCACTCTAGGCATACAAATAGCGAAACCCGCGAAGTAACGAAAATTTACGGCTGTGCTGGTGTTGTTAATGGCTTTGTTTAAGTTGCTGTCGCACCCGGATGGGTAGCAAATTTGGAGCATCGAGCGCGGGCATCGTTTGTGGGAATTCGAATATGGCAGAGCGTGCTTTTCAATTCGATTTGTATGAGCTCCTTTAGTTTCGGGGTTGGTTTGCCGCGTTTTTGGGTTGCCCTCGTTATCAGTAGCAGAAGATATCCTTTACCGGAGTGATAGGATCCTGTAGGCTTAAGAGTTGGTGTTGTTTATTACCACATCAAAGATGACTTTGTAGTCGAAATAAAAATAGGTATAGTAAAATAATAAGAGACAGTACAGTAAACAGTAAATTAACCGAATACTGCAGAGAAAGGTGGGTCAAAAAAAAAGATTGTGTTTAGAAATGATTTTTTTTCAATCCTTAATGAATTTAATGCATTCAGAGTAGCATTTTTTTTTTTGTTTAAACGAATAGCTTCACCGATTATGTCAATATTTTGTTTTTGAACAATATTTGAAATATTTTAATTCGTTTGTTCGTCCAGTAGGCTGGAAAAATAATTTCAATGACTCCAGCCTACTGATTCTTTAACAAGATTTATCCAATCCGGGATCTTATCCCATCCGTATACAATAAATAATAAATATATGGCACAGTGTCTCCTGCCGCCTCTTAGCTTCGTGATAGAAAAAAGGTAACTATAAAACACTTTAAAGTAATCCGGAAACTTCGCCTCGGAACATTTGGGGAATGTGAATAATGCAAAAATACTGGGTATCTGATAATGCATTATTCGTAACATCTTAAATAAACCAAAACAACAAAAACTATATTAATGATGCGCATAAATTGTCTTTGTGATTTTTGTTATGCAAAAAATAGAATAAAACTATTCCTGTTGTTATGCAAAAAAATAGAAAAAACTGTGTATAGAAACAGTAGCAAAGTACTGTAGGATTTGTAGTGTAGAAAATAAATAGAAAATAATGTTCTATAACACCTGCTTGTGAATAATAACAGGAGCATGTAGAATATGTGCTCAAACTGATGTTGGAAAGCTTAGTTTTGTAAAACTGAATAATTGGACAATAAAAATACAATAAATTCGAATTGGGTAGAACTTTTTTTTTACTTTTACACTAACGTTCTGTGGTATTTAATATAATCCACTAAAATGTACTCCACTGTATGGTGAATATTCATTCGTACAAATGGAACGCTACATTTGATTTTTTTTTTGCCCTATTTCGAAATGCTAAAATAAAAACCAAAATCACTCATGAAACATTAATCGTGTTACCGCAATGTTTAACGCATACTCCTGTTCCGCATATCCGCAATCCGCGCATCGTACACCCCCGTCTCAACACGCTCAACAAACGTGGCAAGTACCAATCCGAAAATCGATGCCCTAAATAACTGAACAAAGGAGTAAGTCATAAAGCTTGAATTGAACCGTTGCTTCCCAATGCAGTTTTAATGATGACGCAGACATCGTAGATTCCTCAGCCTCGCACCATGGCGGTAAACCAAACAAATAAAAAAAGGAGTAAAACACAATCCATATTCATATTCTTCACCGTCTGCTAGTGTTTCTCCGTCATTATCGTCGTCGGACGTCGGGACGTTTATGTTTGCGGTTCGTGCGCTTCCTGAAACTCCACCGCATCTTTCCCCGCAGTTCCCGGTGTACCAAGGGCAAGTTTTCAATGTCGATTAGGACGAACCGAACTATGGGCGCTCGCCGTACCGTACCCGGATGAAAAGCGCCCCGCCAGACAAAATAAAGTGCCCAGCACAGCTTTTCCACCGTGCTGCACCTACACGAAAAAACCGTGGGTGCGGAAAATGGTTCGAAGCTATAGCACGAAAAGCCCGACCCGACCCGAAATTGCGCAGTATTCCTTCAACCTGATTTCACAAGGACATCGGTTTGTAAAGTTTTAGGTTACACTAGGTCGCGGTGTAGGAGGATGCGCCGTGCCGCTTTAGTAGTGTTCCACTGATTGCTTTGGCACCCGCCACTACCGTACGCGTTGTGCGCCTTATCTAATGCCGAACACCGGGTGCTGCCGCCCTGTCAGCCACACCAACGTCCGTGGCGGAATATTATTGTTTAAAATTTAATCAGCTCACCGTCCTTCCCCCCCACCCACGAACGGATCCGTCGGCGTCGGTCCCGATAATGGTGCGGTGGACGGTGATGGTGGCAGTTGCATCGGTCGGTGGAGACGCCCAGTAGCTGGTGGTGGTGGTGTGGTGCACCTTGGATTTAGCACACATTTCGTCAAGGGCAAAGCGAACATTTTCCCAAGGACGTCCTTGGCGTGGTTTGTCCTTGCCATCTAGCCAACCTTCGCCAATGCTGTCCAACCGTGGTGCGGAACGGTAGCATCCGGAGGGGAGCGGTAGTAAATATGCTGCTATTTATGTTGCATCTTCCAATGGTTCCGCCAGGCAACCGTTGTTCGCGCGCACCAGATCGTCTGTGCTGCACCGCAGTCTGTGCAGCTCTTATGTTGCCCCAATTTTTCCTATATTTTACATCGCTACGACACCACTACACCGACAGCCGGTACGAAGCCGGTACTTGCCTGATCGCAGCCCGGCGATGGCGGTGCGCATCAGACGATGCACACATCGAGTGTTCTTTATTTGAAGACTACATAGAAATGGAGAAGAAATGGCAAAAAAGTGCGGGGAAAATTATTGCAAAACACTAACCGAAGCATCGGAGGGAAAATATTTCACAACACTGCGCTGCGCTGCTGAGGGAGCGGATGTAAAAAAAAAACTCTAGAGAAACAATAAAATTTAATGGCGGATAGATAACCTAAGGCACACTCGGCTCTCAGGTTATTCCTAGTAGCCACCTTTCGGGCTAATGATATTAGAGCGTGACTGTGGGAATAGCGGGGACGACAAAAAAAAGTGGTTTAAATTTTATTATTAATATTTCTTTCCTTCCACTTCATTCCACTTCCTGTCCACTTCACTGGCCGTGCGAATCGGTACCCTTTCGCCGGTGGCGTGTGTTCCTTGTTCGGTGTTGATATGTAGTATGTATTGGTAGTAGCATTCATTTGCCATTTGACTACGTGCGCAAGCAAGGGATGGAACGGTGCAAAATCCACGACACAGCAGTCGCTATATACATGCAGCCGGGAAAACATGAAAGCGCTGAAGAAGCGCTGAATTGAATAAATATGTACACGAATATGGCTGTTAAAGATGGAATGAATGAAGTTTCGTGCGCTTGGATTTTCAGCGCCAGCAGCCGAAGGTTTGCTATCCCTTCCCGCCCTGTTCTGCGAACATTTGGTAGTAAGTAGTAATGGCGCGCTGCATCGGCGAAGAACGGGGAGGGCCAACAGGTCGCGGAAGGTAGTAGATATAAAATGTATGTACATACAACAAAGTGAGAAAATCATAGATTCTGCAAGATGTGCCACGTTAGTGAAAATGCTTCCTGCAAATTTTACCTTTACCAAGTTTTTGCGTGCCTGTGTTTGGGGTTTGTGAGGGTGCGTGCAAATGTGACTATGTAAATTCTGAATTTCCCCATGAATATTATTTAATTAGTTGCACGATTTATAGAACGTTTTTTTATTTACGCTATTACAGCGTTGTTTGAACAATTGAGTTATTCATGATCCTGAATTCACTACTAGTTTGGATCTGTATGGTAGTCGACATTTGAAAATTGGTACTCATTTGGTGCATTTACATGACTTTTTGTAGGTTTTCTTAGTCGGCGGTATAAAAAGATGTTTTTGTACAGTACAGAAGCAAAACAAAACACTCGTAACATATGAAGTAATATAATGACGACTTTTAAACAATCATATTTGATATCTCCAGAGAAAAATATCTCCAAACGGTAATAAAAATTATGCAGCAATTAAATCTCATCGTCACCAGACCTACAAAGAATCCGATGCAACAACACAGTTACTGCTTTTAGTATGATATTCAAATGTTATGACAAAAATCTAATATCATATATGATGTATGATATCAAAAATTAATTAATCTTTCAATTGGATGAATCGGAATCATTAAAAAAAGATATCGACTCAACGATTACTTCACATATGTTTATTTAAAATTATTCCATACTCAGGAATGAATTTAGAGAAAAAACTTAAAAGCTCATTGAAAAACCTAACAGATAAAATCTCACAAATGTTTCATGTTTTGCTTTTACATATACAAAAATGGACGAAAATGGCGTATAGAGATGGGTATCAAACCAGTTTTATTTTTGCGCCATTGAGGGTTTTTTATTTGGTTTTATGAGATATAAAATAGACTTTACAGAATGAAATTCTTCTATACAAATTACAAACAAGTTTGCCAATATTAATAATACAACAATGTTCTATATATTTAGCTTATATTCCACGTAAGATTTAATAATAAATTATTGTTGTTTCTACTATGCATGAAAAGATATGCTAAAATTAGTGTATTGCATACATGCATATAAGTTTTGATTTAATTGTTGGTGTTCGTGATTTATTTGGCCTAGAATAACCAATTCAAACCGACAACGATATTCTAAGGAATATTTAACCAAACTACGTTATGTTCTATTGTTAATTAGCATTAAATATGTCGTAACACATGCTATCGTCTGGCAATTCTTACATGTATTTGTTGTTCAACTTACAATAAACTGTAAATTTACGAACAGTTATGGAACTGTATGATTTTACGTATTTATGAAACGTTTCGCTCGTTGCAACGATCAGCTAGGAAACGTAGACTCCACACACTTTTCGTTTCACATCTCCCGATCGTCTGCATCACGAGATTGTAGTTGTCAAACAAAATCGAGCGCACACGTCAAATAAAGGAAGAAAAGCTCTAAAAACCATCTTGGTGCAGTGCAGCCAAGCGCAACCATGTTGGAAAAGGTCCTGGCGCTTTATGTACCAGCACAGCACAGACACCAACACTGACATCAAGCCGGTACGCGTGCACCAGTCTGTTGCATTCGTTGCGGAGCTCCAGCAGCAGCTCCGTGGTTCTCCTCTTTCCTTCCTCCTCCGGGGTGTCTGTGAAAGTAAAGTTTTTTTTTATTTTTTTTGTTCATCCGTCGTCGGAAAGCTTCCACATAATCGTCGTCCGACCCGACCTTAATCTGACTTCATCGGTTTTGGCTTTGGGTACCGAGCCCGGTTTCAAGGTGGCGTTTGTTCTGAAGGAAGGGAGAGGGGAAGGAAGGAGAGACGAACAGTGAGTTTTTCTTTGTCTGTGTGCAAACCGCCATGCACTGCGAGTGTACGGAACAAGCTGGGTGGAAGTAAAGGGGAGGGGGCACGGGAATCCGGTTATGTATCCTAGATTTGGGTTTCCTTTCGAGTTAACCCCCCTCATCCTCCCCTGGCTTTCTCGCTCTCTTCGATCACAGACGCAGACACTTTTCGCCCACTTCCTTGCTCCAACACGACCGTTAACGTGGTAGCAAAAATCATTGATGTTCCTTGTTTAGGTAGACAGTGGAAGAGGAATCTTTCATCCACCGTCCTCAAAAGCTGCGACACAGTTAGGTTTCTCGTTAACCATGTCCATGAATTTGAAATATTTCGATCGGAATTCAATTGGGCCAAGGTTTTTCCGGTCCCCATTTCGCGCTGTTTCGTGACGCGTTGCGTGACGCGACGCCGGGAATAAGAAAAGGCGAACCGCACCGGGAACCACCATCGCACCGTTGCCGTCCCGATCCGGACCGTCTTTCCCCGGTCCCGTAGCGGCACGACACATTTTCCCCGCTCGGCTCAACTCCCACGAGGAGCGAGCCGGTGTTCCAGTGTGTTTTATTTTGTTTCGGAAACTTTCGTGGGGCTTTCATGCGTCATTCACGGTTATGAAATGTTTTGCGCCAGTCTCACCATATGGACAACCGGTGGCACGGTATGTTTGACTGTTCTGTCCTTGTTTGTTCGTGAAACGAGCGCCAAGAGAAATAAAAAAAAAAGAAACAAAAAACCATCGCACATGTGTAACGGACACGTTAATAATTGTATTTGTCGATGCAGCTCGCAGACAGTGGCCATTGAGGTTGAGAAGAAAGAAACGTTTCTCTATCTCTCTATCTCTTTTTCTCCATCGCTCCGTTCCTTTGTACCAAAGTCCTAAGTGGTGTGTGCAGTCACGCGGTCCCGGAACATTCTTCTCCAGCGGATGAGGTACCGCGGGCGTACTTAGCTTTCATGTTGCATGAAAGTCCCACATTTGAAGGCCACCGTCGTGTGGGTGGGATGGGTGGTTTGGTGGTGCCAAACGCAAAAGGAATATTTATATGTTTCAGGGAGGGACGGTGTGGAAACTGCTACCACACACAAGGATTCGAGAGGGTGTGTTCAGGCGTAAGCGTGCGTTACAGTCGTTGGCGTACGGTTCCGTTTGTATGCTTCGGTTTTTTTTCGTTGTTTTTGCGAACGAACTAAATAACCGACATTGGCGTTCAAGGCGCTTCCTTCTGCCTCGGTGCACGGATCGTGTTGGTGGGTAATTAATGGAACCCGAAGGACAGTTTGATGCTTTTGCGCGCCCCCTCAACACCCCACCGTCCGAATGGATCAGGCTGCAGGCAGGCTCAAGGCCAAACAGGGCATTTTATTGGCGGTGTAGTGGGGGTGAGGTAGGGTTATCCTAATGGTTGTACGATGAATTAACAGCTTCGGAATCGCTTCGGACTCGCTTCGGTGGTCGTATAATGTCAGTTGAATAAAAAATTCGAAAGTCGTCAGACCGCCAGACAAAGATCGGTTAGATGCATTGGTTGTTGATACAAGCGATATGGAAGGGTTTACGATTATGAGTGGCTTGTAGAATGATCTTTCCTTGCGATTGTTGCTTACGAGCAAAAGAAAATGGCAATGTGCAGAATGTATAATTCTATTAATTGGGTGTGGGATTCATGACTGTAATAGTATGTATTGAGCTTCTGCTCTACTATTACACAGAACAATGGCCATGATTGGGTTTATAAAGAGAATTTTTTTAATTATTATATTTCTGGTTTCTTTCCAAAGAAGGTTTGAAAATACAAAGATTCCAGAATGAAAAATCCATTGATTGTACAAACTTTTGTTTGGTTCCTATGGGAAGGATTAATTTAAATGATATTAAAAAAGTTAAATACTGATAACGCTACGCAATATATCCTGTATATATATTACTATGTTATAACTAACTATAACGTAACTTATATTTATCACTTTAAAATGTTTTATGTTCATTAGTATACCAGCATAAAACATCCAAATCAAATGTATAGTAAGAATTATTCAAAACATCCAGTAGAGAATCGTATGAATTCAAATTATTTACAATAAATATATTAAACATATGTGAAATGGTTTATTTGATTATTGATTCTACGATATAAGTTTTTCATACACTAATTAATACTATTCGAAAAGATATCCGTAGTTCTAAACGCACTCAAACAATGTTAAAATTTCGTTCAACGGTTTTTGAAACTTTTTTTTAACTCATTTCATTTTATCTTAGTAGCCAAGTCCAATTGGTTCAATTTCTTGTATTTTTGTTTTGTCGTTTTTTATCATGTTTACATATCTGTCAGTTTTTTCTTCTTCAGTAAATTTACTGAATTTTATTTTTTCTAACATTCATAATTTTTGTAAACATATTTGAATGGCTCAGAAAACATAATTTTTTATCAGTTTATAATAACCTAGTAATGTTATTTTATCACGACTAATACAGAAATATATTTAAAAATTTTAGTGTTTTGCAGTTTCTAAAAATACGCAAAATAACCAATCTTGATCTCAAAAATCGAGATCAAAAACTGTATGTATTAAAAACTGCTAAAAAAATATTCGTACATCGTTTGTGAACGTTCAAAACTGCAGATATTTTTAACTGTGGTTTAACACGATAACTTGTATTGAAAAGCACAAAAATATGTAGATTATTGTTTCAGATAGTGTTAAAACTTTATGAAGTCAATGCAACGAAGAATTAAAATGAAATAAAAGTCAAATAAAAAAAAACCGTAAAAAGTAAAAATAACTATAAACTACCAATAGCTAAAGATAACGGTGTAAGAATATGGTGTACGGCACGTGGTCATATCAGACACAAAAAATTGTATTCATTAAAAAGTAAAATAACAAAAATGGAACAGCCAAAACCTAAATAATCTGTTCCCAGTAGACGCAATCACTGTTTCGTTTCAAGAACTTTCCCGGGCTACAGTGGAACCGACCGAGTACATGTGGCAAGTTTTCCACAACAAAACCGCTTCGAAGAATTCTCATTTTGTGCATTCCCATCGACTCCGGCTCACGACACGTCTTGCAGCTCAATGTTTCACTCAAAGCCATCAAGCAAGGCTGGGAAAACTTTACCTTCCACGGGTGCGGCACGGGTATTGAGGGGGGGGGGGTGGAAAATTATTTCGTCGCACATTTGACTCGCTACACTCGGTCGGAATGTGCCCTACCCCACATCTCCCCCCCCTCCCCCCTACGCGATGTGTTCTCCGGCAACCGGAATTGTCACGACGGGATGGCCGTCGGTGCCGAGCCAAACCACTCCCGGCCCGATTCTCATCGATGTATGAAGCGGAAGAAGTATGTGCTATGCATGTTATTTCAAATATTTCCACACCCGCACGTTTCGGCCACCTTTCGTAAAACCATTCCGTGGGAGCAGGCGGAGTCGGATCCGTTTGCGTGTTGCACGAGGTGGAGCATTTTTACCCAATTCTGTACAAATGCGTCCTGGCTCGGGTTGGTCTTTCGGTGCGGGAAGGGTGCAGACATCCTTTTTTTTATTCGTCCTGCACACCACTGCATCTCGGTTCGGTGGTTTCTAATTCACTTTACATGCACCATTTTCCATCCTCCGCGTGCGTTCCGTGTCCCCCGGGCACGGTGAAGCTCGTGAAGGGTAACTTTATTTGTTGAATATTATTACGCAAACAAATGTGGAAGCTTGCGCCTGCTGCGATCCGTGCACCGTAGCTGCCGTTGCTAGGAGTTTTAGTTGGACTCATTCTTGATTTTCAGCATAGCGTTCGGTGCGTTTTGGGTTGATGTTGACTGCTCGTAGGATCTACCATTCCGATTCCAGCGCACGGTGGGGGAAGGTGGTTTTCCGTTCTGGATAAACCCGATCGTATAAGACAGTGCTCGTTGCTCGGGATGAAGCAACGAAAATTGTTGCTCAGGAACAGAAGCATTAAAACAAACGGGAATAGGGTAAACCACATCAGCTGCTTTCCAACACACAACCCGCCAGTGTATGTTCGCGTTCGCTTAACGCCGCAGAACGGTTCTGGATATGGGAGCAGCCATCCGCAACTTTCCAACCCACACACGGTCGGTTTCATGAGCGGGTTTTTCCCGAATCGGCTTCGTGCGGCACTGTAACCGACCGACCGACCGATAGTTTGCCGAAAAATTTTCCGGTCGCGAAGCAAAAGTGAGGCAAAAATACACGGCAAACACAACACAGAGCTGGAAATTACCCACCCACTGGTGGAGCGGCGGCTGGCTTCGAGGCTGAAGTACCGAACGCCTTTCCTACGTTCGTGCTTACGATCCACCAACTGCAGCGGTTGCGGTGCACGGTAAACGTGAAAGCTTGTCCCTCGACAAGGGCAAAGATGGGTGGTCATAAATTTTACGAGGCTTTGTTTCTAGCGTACCCAGCACCCAACAGCAACATCACTTCGAACCTTACATCTAGACGGAGGGACACGCCGGGAAGCGTGGTTTGTTTGCTCCAACAAACTTTTCCTTTGATTAGTTGCAACCGGATGCAACTGCAGCGCGCACCACCCTCGGTGGTGGTGGCGTCTGCCAGGAGGTACCGAACAAACATCGGCATCGTGAATGATGAAGAAACTGTATCCGGTGAATAGAACTGTTGCTGTCAGATGTGTGAGCGAGTGTGAGCACGTTTTGATTCGCACCGCTTGTATAATGTAATATTTAAATTAACAAATTACGAAACCAGGCATTGAAAGATTTGTTGTCTTGGTTAAACTATGTGTGCCTGTTTTTATTGATTTTTTTTTAAATTTTATTGATTTTTTTATTGAATAAAAAATATAAAGGGTAACATTTTACAATACTCAGCTTAGTATGATGTAGTTCGAAAAAATTTGTAGTATCAAACTACACTTGCATGTATGCAATTAAATTATAAATGTTAATTCCATTAGCTAGATCTAATTTAAAAAAAACCGTTCATCTTATTTATAGGAGGCCCATCAAAAACATTGTTTAAGTTGACAAAAAATATATTATGGCTAATTGTGGACTTGGGTAAACTACAACTGAATACAAAAGGATGGAATAATATCATTTTATTATGTGCGTTATGAGCGTTATATGTTAAATCAGATCGAGAATTGTAATTATTGTTCTGTGCCGTTTTATGTCTTTAAATAAAATGATAATTGTGAATGATTTTTATGAATGCATTAACTCTATATAATAATATCTAAATAAAAAAAACCTCTAGCCTGCAATGAGTTTTAATGGTGCAGTTCTCACAACAGAATATGACATAAAATTTAATTTAATGAAATTGAATTAATTTTTTTTCCATTCTAAATTAGCAAACCATTAAATTTCAATTCATTTAGTTTCTTTTCCTGTCATACATTTATGTCGTAACATTCTGAACATTTCCGTTAATCAGAGTATATTTCGTACAAAAAAAAGAAGAAAATTATAAATTACTTTTCTATAAACGGTCAAATGAGGTGTTATCCTGCGTATGTTATTTCGGAAAAGAAGCTATTGTTGCAACTTGTTAATTTATGGTGTTAAAAATTTGGCACAATAATGTTCATGGAAGTAGTGAATTTCGCATAATCCACCGATCTCCACGTTTACCAATCATGCATAAAGCTTTTTGCGAGGGGATACTGTGGAGCAAACGAAAAAATACTTCCAAAAAACATCCTAATCCAAAGCCATCAAGCGACATGCTACTAACAGTACATTGTGCCCACGCAAACTTTCTACAGCATGTTAACTGCCATAAAGGGGGGGCCATCGTTTGCCATGGCTGGCCGCTAGCCTGCTCGTTTAATTGCTTGTTACGAGCTTAACAACCCAATATGTTATTCGCGACCCGCGGCACCGGGGGCTAGTCCTTGTGGCAAAACTGCAGCAAATTTCAGTAACTCCCAGCTACCCGACCCAGACGACTGCTGCTGTAAAATCGAACAAAAAAAAAACACAAAAAAAACTGCTCGTCTCGAAAGGCACCATAAAATGTGCCACCATAGGGTACGAAAACGGCTGCAATAAATGTGGTATGACATTCAATTAACCTTAGCGCTTGTCAATACATTGCTGTTGCTGCTGCGCTCATGGCGTAAGGGAAATGGAACCGGACGGAAGTGTCGGAGTGACAGCCGTCGAGATAGAGGAAATGGCAGCGGGTCCGGTGCCTAACAGGTGCCCCGGCGCTGGTGCGCAGGGTTATAATTTCATATCCCTACTCAAACGGGTCATGAATGTATTCGTTTCGCCTGTTCCATTGCTCCACCGTAAAAGCGATGCAACAATTCGAGCTAGTTAATGTGAAAATCACGTGATTGGACGACGATTTCGCAGCCAGCTCGATCCGTCGCTCGGTGAGCGAGATGGTTTATCTAATTATGTCTTCTAGGTGCGATTTTCCTACAAATTTATTAATAATAACACTCAGCATAGAGCCGTACACGAGCTGCTCTTTTTGAATACCGTCTTCCAAAGCGCTTTGAAGGACGACCCGCAGTGAAGCAGACGCCGGGCACGCGAGGGGATGCGCTCCGAACACGGGCGGTAGCAGGTAGTGGTGTTGGGACGATGTAGTCAGACGATGCAATAAAAGAACACAAACGGTTGGTTGCTCTTTTCTGTGTCCCTCCGACTATTCCCGCGTATACATGTTTATCATCAGGATGGTGCTTTAATCGCTCCGCGACGTGTTTCTTCCTTCCTCCAACGCTTGCACTGCACGCAGACAATTCTATCCTCACGTTTTCCCACGCACACATGATGGTGGCTTTTCTTTCCGCAGTTGCTGGTTGGCATCCTTTCTCCGCTAGCGGTTAACCCATAAGTGCAGAGGATGTTCAATTTTATATTTGCAAAGAAGTTAATTAAATAGTACTTTTACTGTCAGTTACTATTAGTAACTATTTTCAGTCAGTTACTAGCAGTCAGTATACCATTTTCGTACGAATTTTTCCGAACCGATGAAAATAATGGTTTCGGAACATAAAGTGAATTTTTCAATCAGGGTTCAGTCTTCTACCCACGATTGCATCCTATCGTCTTCAGTATAACGATCGGGAACCCATAATTCTCAACCCAGTCAGTAAACATCAATTGGAAAAGATTATTATTGACAAATATGAACTATTTTTATACTTTCCGTATTAATATCTATTCTGTAGTAATATTTCCGTATTGTTTATGTACATTTTTCATACAAAGTAAATGATTTCATCTTTAAAAATCAGAAATATGGTAAATTTTCACTAATCATTTTAAAATCACACCTGTAGAAAAAAAGATCTTGACAACGAAGAAAAATTATTTTTCATAATATGCTTGTTACAATTTTGATCGAGAGTTTTTGTTTAGAAAGTTCAAGTGTATTTTGTATGGTGTGATTCATTTTTCATCAAATAATAGTGTACTTTTTTAATTGAATTAGTTGAGTTTTTTGTTGAAGTAAAATCATTCACTAGGGTGTCGTTTGTGTGAACAGAATTATGAGTTTTGGATCCATAATTTTTAATAACGTATAGCTAGGACACTCAAGGGTTTATCGGTCTATGGTTGTCATAGTAGCGACATGAATGCATTATAATTATTTATATAAATAATGAAACTCAGTAATCTCCCTCCTCCCTCCCTCTCCTCCCGGTGTCCTGTCTGCGATTTCCCTTTCCGGTGTCCTCAGTTCCTTTCCACGTGCCCATAGTTGATCATTCGTTTCCTTCCCATGTGCTCGAGCAGACGGTTCGCAGACGGTTACTACGTTTCCTAAGTTGAACGTAGTATGGAGAGAAAAAAAAGGACGGCAAACCTCTCGACTAGAGCCCAGCTTTAGGACCAGACACTGCCACCTCGGTTGCGGCTGGTCGGAACCACCCCTGTCGTACGGCGGGTCGGGGACGGAACTCGCATTAAAAGCGTCATAATCCGCGCCACGTCTGGCCGTCGGGCGTTTGGATGTTATTTCGCTCGGTGTTTATCCTTCGCCCCATAACCTACCCCAAAGCAGAAACAGGTAGCTGCTGGCAGAAGCTTTTTTTCCGTCTGCTTCGTTCCGGCTGCCTTCCACGCTCGGAGAAAACTCTGCTCCATGGAGTATACTAACGGGTGGTGGGGGGGGTTTCATCCGCGCCACCCTGCGGCGGTGTGTGGACTGTGGGTGGTGCAGTTGCGGTTCGGTGTGTTTGTGTTTAGCCGTTTTGGGAGTTTGTTTTTCTTTGCTCGCGAACTTACCGTATCAGCATGCTTTCAGACGCTGTTGTTTTAATGCTACATCGTACTGTCTGGGGAGTGGGCGAGCGCGACTAATCGATCGATGGATGGGATCTCGTGATGTATGCGAAACGGGTGAGACGCGTTGAGACACCCTGCCAGACGGTGACAAACGAGAGTTTTGTAATTAATTTTACTGCAAACTGTCACACGGTTTTTAGTGTACATTGTTCGGGGGTCGGGTCTTTTTGGAAGTGGAAATGAGTGTTAGTTGATGATTCGAAAGATAGTTTAATGAAGATGCGAATCGTTTACCTTTTTTGTACAGCAACCATGGCACAGTATTGAATGCTTGATTAATCATATGATTTAGTTTAGCTTAGTTTTAGCATATTATTTCACACATTCATTATGCAGACAAAAAATACACATATTTTAATACACTCAAATATATGCCCATAATATTTAATAATTATTTAGCGTTTGGCTGACCCACGTTACGTTGACATGACAAGAAGATAGTACCAAATGACTCTATATCGCTTGGATGAGGAAAAACGAAGATCCCTGATTTCATTACTTTGCAAGAATTGTCAGCAACAAAATACTTATCTGAGGTAATTGGAAAGAATTTTCCTAAAATTCTTATAATTTTTATAATATAATTTAACTTGAAATTATCCATGCAATGAAAGCATGATTTAACTTGGTTTTGTTTTAATTTTTTGGGGAGATTACTTTAAAAAATGCTAATAAAAAACTTTGAATTATGTATAATTTTTTGAGGTGATCTAGTTTTGCAGAGTAGTACGGCATTCGTCTTTAACATGATAGACTTTAATGGCTCTGCTGATTCTGCACTGAGAAAAATTTTGAACAGAACATTTTTGAGTATCATAAAGTAATTGAAGCCTAATAAAATGGACATAAATGCACCATCTAAATGCAACGAAGCATGATAAAGGATAATGCTGTTTAGTATAAAAAGCTTAAAAAAAGCAATATTTATTATAGTAAAATAAAGCGTTTATAGTTATTTTTCAGAATGGTCAACAATATCTAGCATTTAGAAAAGAGAGTGTAAGGTTTTTGAATTATATATTATTAATCATTCAATATGAAAAATATCATAAATAAAACATTTGTGTAAAGGAAGCCCATGACGTTAATAATCCGAGATAATAATGTTTGTTCCGGAAGTAGATGTAAACGCTGACCTATTATAATTACTGTTGAATAATATCGGATTTCCATGTAATTCAAGTCACGCCATTCTAATAATTACATTCGTATCAGATTATGTGAATGGAACAATTTCCAAAGAAAAGTCAACATCGTACACATATGACAGTAGTCTCGCGCCACTGGCACCTCGGCAAGCAATCGTGACCAGCGGCAACAAAGAAAATCAAATAAATTCATATTGATTTCATCATTAATTTACGACGGGTCCGGGAGTGTTTGTCGTGCGATTGTGATCAAACGGACGGTGATGTGCTGACTTCTCTGTGGCTGCTAAAGAAACATCAACGGGAACGTACGACACAGACCGTACTCGAATAAAACAAGTGTTTCATTAATGAGGTAATATGATGCATTGCCAAACTGACCACGGCTAGACAACGTACAACAGTCAGCCAGGCACATAAATCATGCCAACCACGGACCACCGGCAAAGCGCCATCTCATGCTTCTCGTGCTCCAAGTGCTGAGCATCAAACAGACGGGCATGCAAACAAAGCAATCCTTGGTGGATGTAATTTTTGCTGGCGAGTTAACTGAAGTGCCAAAAAAATTGATAATCAGATTGAAGCAGCAAACAAGCTGTTTGTGAAAACGTAAATACGTAAAATAAATTGAAAAAATAGTGCACACTCATCCCGTGCTCGTAAACATATCTGCCAACCTTTGTCCGGAGTGCAGATTTCAAAGACATAGATAAACCCGTGCCTTTGCTATGTTTCGTTACGTGTTGCTGTTTCCGTGATTAGATTGTGAGTTTTCCCGAAATGCAAAACGATCCTTTGTGCGCGACCTGACCGCACATTGAAAAGTCGTTCGAATCGAAATGCTTGCCCCCACTCTTCTGTGCTGCGTTGGAAATCTGACATTGTTCGCACTTTACAACGTGCATAAGTGGTTGCTGGAACTACCGGAGCGAACCGGAGGAACTATGCTCGTCCGTACAATTAATCATAGTTCAAACGGTAGCCATTTGCCGTCTCTTTGCTGAGGAACGGGGCAACGGGGGTAACGGTTGAAAAAATAAAAAAAGAACAACAATCAACCAGATACATAGAATTATGCTACCGTGCGCATTGCGTACGGCTTTCGGTTACCTAGTCGGTGGGTTGTAAATTTGTACCCCTGTGTTCCATGTGCTCCCGGTATCAATTTCTATTCCAATACACTAGAAAAAAGCCGCCCCATCCTCCCTTGGTTGGGATTCCATTTCGGAAGCCAATTAATCACAACAAAAGAGGAAAAACCATGCGCTTTGTACTGATTTAGCGTAACCCGTAGTTAGGTGTCCCTTAAACCCTCACACACACACACACACACACACACACACACATACATCCGTGCTGGCTAGTTCCGTAACGAAATGTACTCGCCATTTCGTGGGCATTATCGTAACTAATCTATTTTTCCCTCGCTGCTCGTTCGCGCCACGTTTAGCTGAGTCAGGGCGCTATTTTCGCCTCGAGCTTGGTGGCGGCCAACGTTCCAAAAAGCAAGCCGCCACATTTATGGTCGCAATAATATGGTAATTGAAAAAAAAAACATGAAAATGAAAATAAAATAAAACCATCACCGGTCGAAGCCCCTCTAAAAAAAAAAAATACAAAAAATACAAAAACCACAAGGCACTCCAGCAGAGTTTGGCTCATCGGAATCGGAAGAGTCATTCCGGGCCGGGTGAAAGGGCAAGCATCGGGGAAGGAAAGGCATTTCCCTTTCGCGGGTCCGCGGGAAAAGTGCGTATTCAAATGAAGTGTGTTGCGGCGCACGAAGAGAACGATGGGAAAAAGGGCTAATTCATCGGCTGTGTTCCGAAGAGATCGAGGGAGGATGGTAGCCCTTGAGCGACTGCCAGTTGGTGGGAGGGAGGGCTGAAGTGTGCGGGAGCGAACGTTTTGGATTGCGTATGTTAATGTTGCCATAATTAAATGGCTATAAAATTTAATTTGGAAATAATCACCATTACGTGCGTGTGTGTATGTGTGAAAAGGACGAATGATTCAGGCGAGTGAATTTCGGAAGTCGAGTTATCCGATCGTTTTCCGTTGCGTTTTAGGTAGCAATCGGGGGACGAATGGTGGTGAATTGATAAGTTCTGTGGAGAGTTTGAGGGACACACACATAATTTGATGTGTATATGAAGTGATCAAAATTAGCCATACATGTTTATTATACATGCATTGGATC
>JXWZ01003446.1:0-22199 GCA_000956215.1 Anopheles farauti No. 4
GGTGGTGATGATGATCGGAAGTACCGAACCATCGTCATAATCATTACCATTATCGCACGGGATGCCATTCAAGACGCATGGCTTTGATGTCAGGTGGTCGTAGCACTTGGATTGCAAAAAAGAAACTTAAAACACTTTAGCAATGTTGTCAATCTGACCAACTTCCTGTCTGTGACCTGAGTAAAGCATATTATTATTTTTGAATATGTTTAATACATTTGTATATTTTCGTGCGATTGCAACAATAGTTGACCATAAAAAATAAATAAAAAAATATATCATTGTTTGTACAATTGTTTATTTAATGTACACCTAGATTAAAGTATTCCAGATCCAGATTAAACTATTTCCACGTAAGCATGAGTGATTATGTGGGTATTATCCTATGGTAACCTAATTTGTAGTACTTATCTAAATAATAACTACAACATAATTTCTTCATTTTCAGCAACTTTATATCTAGTTCAGTGTAAAATGTTAGATTTACAGCAGCAGGAGTTATGAGACAGGAAATAGACAGGAAATTTGAAATAGACCTCATTTTAAAATATCACACAGAATTACAGGGCACTACTAAAACATAATTAGAAATCATTTTAAACAGTAACATAAATAACATTTTAAATAGTAAAATATGTAAAAAAAAAGTCAGTACAAACATTCTTCACCCACCAAAATTACTGAATAATCAATTTCACGCTGTTACTTATGGGCAGAAGTGACAAACAGAAAAATACAAACCCTCGAATCTTGAATCAAGAATATATTTAAATTCAAATCTACAGAAATTTCTAAATGCACCAACACAAAAAAAATTAAACCTTTAGATTTCTAAACTACAGTCAAAGCAAAATAAATGCATTAAAAATACTAGTTACATCGCAATATAAAATCCTTTAGTGTTTTTAGAAACAATAATGTAAAACAATAACAAGAAACAAAAATTTGTTTTCAAACAAGAAAATTCAAGTCCAAGCCTAGTCAACCAGTCAATCATTGGTATAAAAACACTCTCTGCTCCTAACCACGTGCCATCGATTGCAGAAAACGTTCCAACACACTTCAAACGAAACCATTTCAATAGTGAGTGCTTTTCTAATTTACCACTTGACAAGGGATAGCTTCCACTTGACAAGGCACCGAAAGAAGAGCAGAGCAAAAGCTTCAGCAAACGACGAGCCGATCCTTTTCTCTCAATTGTATGCGGAGCATGTCGCCCCGTAGCACTGCAAATAAACATCAACACGCTCTTAATAATCCTTACGGAGGCATCTTCACACCGTCGATCGATGCAAACACAATCTGCCCGCACAAGTGCCACCAACGATAAGGATAGGCCAAAGCGAAGGAACGGTGAAGAGAAGCACACCATTGCAGAACGTCTTAAAGAAGCGTCTGTATTACCACGGTACCTGCAGAGGTGGCAGAGCGCGGCCGATGGTTACTTTCTTCCACTGCGGCGTTCGATCGGTCAATGATGTTTCAATTTCTCGAGAGCCCATCATCATCAAAACCGGGCAGCTGCCGGTGCGAGAGTGATCCTCGGTTTTTTGGGCTCAGCCTCCGGAGGCACAGTCGGAGAGGCAATTTCAAAGAAAAAACGGAAGATAGACGTCGGAACGAAGGTAGGAACGAAAGGTGACGATCGCGGACGCGAGCAAGCTTTCTCTCGGCCGTGCTCAGAGCTTTATTATATATGTTGCGCGACCGTCGGCTCCATTTCCTAGTTGCACCGAGAACACGCAACACCACAGCCACCACCGCTGCAGAGCTCGCAACATCGCGACACCAACGCCAGGGAATCCGTCAGGGAGTCCGGCTGGTACCAGAGCAACACCCCAACTCCCCTTCTTTGGAGAAAGCGATCTGCGCAACTGTGCGAGCGAGAGCAAACGAGACGTACATGTGTGTGTAAGCAAGAGATACAAACCGGGCGTGTGTGTGTGTGTGTGTGCGAGGGGGAACGAGAAGTGTGCAAATGCGCGTGTGAAGAAAGAACGAGAGAAGCCACGAACGAGAAGCGGTAAAAAGAAAGCGTACCGCAAACTCCGCGATCCAAACTGGGGCCTCCGAACGGTGCCGATCGCGAACAGTGCGGTCATTCCGACAGAAGACGCGCCAGCGCATACCCGACGCAGCAAGACGTTGTCCCGAAGCTCCGTCAGCGAAGAGCGGAACGCGCGGCCGCGCGAGTGCTACTTTCTTTTCCGCGATCCGCACAGTGCGTGAAGTCAAAGCCAAAGCGACGAACCCCGAGAACGGCAGCCGCGAAGTGAACGGCAGCTTGTCATTGCGTGTAGTTGTAGTTTGGTTTGTGTATTTCTCTTTTTTGTTTTTGTTTCGTACGCCACCCACCCCGGAAGTAAAGGGTGTAAAAAGTGAGAAGAGTGCGGCACGAGCTGGGCGTGAGACGAGAAGACGAACGCCAACAGACCGCTAAGAGCGTCGGATCGACCGACAGACTTACTTGAAGAAAAAAAAAGGAACAGGAACAGCAAGAAGTTATACAAGGCTTCTTTCTGAACCAGGAACTCCCCGTCTGCGTTCGATCCGGTCGAAGGGAAAGTTCAAGGTTCTCTTTCCTTGGAATCTCGAGTGAAAGTGACCGACGCGAACCGCACCAACACTCCCATCCACAACCACACCAGCCGATCATCCAGTACCTTCCGGATGCGATCCAGGAGACCGGGTGCGTTAAAATTCGGGAACGTCTAAGTGCGCTCCGGGCAGAACCGAAACCGGATCTCGGGACGTTACGTCTTATCGGGGTACAATCGGACCCGAAACTCGCATCCTAGCCTGTCAATTAGTTGACCCGGGGAGGTGTTTGTGTGATTGCCGCCGCGTAATCGTACCGAACGGTCGTCGCCTGTCGAGCAAAGTGTCGAAATCTTACGGACGAGCGAGGAAGATCATCCACCCGCTGAGTGTGTTTGTGTGTTTTAGAGCCGCGTGTGTGTGTGTTTTTTTTGTATTTTTCAACATTTCCCTCCTTCTGTTTCGTTCCATCCAGCCAGTGCCCGTGTCAGTGACTGTGTGATAAGTTATCCAATAGCGTCTGCTCAAACGCTATCCCTAGTGCCTTAGAACGGTGACGGCGATGGCGATCGTGCACCGCCGGCAAACGGCCTGCGGCTGGATGCGGGCCTCCGTGGCAGTGATCCTCACTGGGACCGTGCTGCTGCTGACCGTATCCGTAAATGGGTTAAGTTCAACAGGTGAAAGAGGTAAGCACGGATGGCCATTTGCTAAACCGGTCTCGAACTGATCAGGTGTGTCGGTCAGGGGTAGTTTTTTTTTCATTGTTTTCGGGGGCAGTCGGTAGGTTTGCTTTCGGTCATTTCTTAAGAGTGATCTTTAGTGCTTCGGAGGGAAGGGAATGTATTTTGACAGCTCAAGAAGATGGAAAACTGGAAATGAAGGGATTGTATCAGATATAAATTCTGCGTTTAAATTCCTACGCGATGAGTGAATTTCGACTGTTGTTTGCAGCTATTACGCAAGGCGTGAATAAATGTAATATGCTGTAACAAAGGGACGCAAGTGTCAACATTTGGTGTGTTATTTTGAATCTTCTCTTTACTGGGAAAAGAGAACAAAAGCTTAACTCAAAACACACAGCGATTTAAAATTGTGATTCATTCCTTATTTGAATAACACGATTTAGATATTTATTTATTGCACAAATACATAAAATGCACCGTTGTAGACAAAAAAAAATGTGTACAAAAATTTGCATTCATCGCCGCATAAATTTTTCGATAAAGGATTGATTATAAATATTTCGATTTATAATGGAAAACAACTCGATCGCGAATTCAAATTCGACTAGCTCATTACTTATGCGCAATATAAAATCCTTTTTATTAGCGAAAAGAAACTTTTCCCACCCCGTAATTGACTATTTATGCGTCCGAATGCAAATAACGATGCTCACGATGGAACCGGCGCTGACCTTTGTGAGATCATATATTAAAAAGATGTTTTTTTTATTTTATGTGCAACTAAAAACGCTTTCTATTTTGCTAATTTACTGTAGAGTCGTGGATCGTGTTACAGTTAATAGCAGTTTTTATACACCATATGAAAATTTAAAAAAAAATCTCATTTATATTGTGATCTAAAAAGTACCTAAAACGTTAATGATTTTTTTAAAAGATAGGTTCAAGCTAATCTATTTGAGAAATATTTCAAACTATTGCGAGTGAATGTCAAAACCTTTATGCTGAGGCTGCAAAAAGAAGAAACACATGCTTTGGATTGATAAATCACACCTGTACATGCAAATAGTTTCTCTCGCTCTTCTGCAAAAGTTCATTATTGTTTTTAGCGAAAAATCGAACAATAAACGACATTTAATGGTACAATCAAGTATTTTCTAATACATGATGATGCTAAATAAATATGCTTCTGGATAAGCATATTTCCAAACCGTACTAATGGTTCACCATCTTTATTGATTTTTAATTATAAATTGGAACATAATTCTTTCATATATTCGTTTCGATTCATATATCAACGGAACGATGCCAATACTAATGTCAATTTCAAAATTAAGTTAAAATCTGGATTCCCGATGATATCATCGTGCGTGCATTCAATGAACTCCAACGACAGCCCAAGCGCATATTATACAACGAATAAATCCGTTTGAACTTGTCTCCATACTGGCTCGATGCTCTGTTCTAGGCATTAAGGATAATTATTGCTTTGCTCTAGTGCTTCAACACGCACTCCCAACATGCCCTATGTAAACAAGTGGCCAACCGTCTTCTGCTTCGTAATGATCATCACTCTCAGTAGCGTTACCCACCAATCGGCAGTTAATTGATCGCTGCAACCGATCGGGTTCATCAACTTCGTGCATGGTAATAGCAAAAAAAAAAAAGTTGGTAGAGGAAGCGCTCACCAATGCCGCCAGCCTGTTTTACTCGAACTCTTAGGATCGTAATCTGACACATGTGGGGTACATCCGGAAGGAGGTTATCTTGTGCCATCTAACAAGTTTGCGGGCACACAAACGTGCGTGCGTACGTGTTTGTTTGTGCGTGTGTATTTTTCCCTTCTCATACTCGCATACACCTCCACACAATCTCAGCCCCTGATCGGTGCGATCGATCAGCCTCGCTCGCAAACGGCGTCGATCAGCCCCGATTCCGGCGCCGATGGCCCGATGCTCCAGAAAAAAGTCAAACCCCCCCCCCCCCACCGTCCCTTCCACCGTCCAGCACGTGGCCGTGTTTACGTGTTGCGCGCACACACCCCTGGTCCAGGTAATTAATCACAAGCTCATCGGTTGCGCTTTCTTTTTCCGTGCTTACTTTTAATTATCGCCATTATTCGGATCACCTGAATCAATTTATGTAACGGATCCCGCACGGACGCACGCTGGATGGACACCAAAACAGTGAACAAAACAAAGGAAAAACAACAACAAAACAAGCGCATCACAAACGGCCAAGGAGGCAGGATGCTGGCGCGCTTCCAGCCGAATAATTTTTCTCGACACGGAGCCCCAAGGCCAACGCAGTTTGGCGTGGAGTTTTACGCGTTCCACGAATCGATCCGTTGCACTTTTCACGCTCCAGCCCATGGTCATGGGAAAGCCCGAGCATCCGAGCACCCGAGCACACTCGCTCGTCGTGGCGTGACACGCACACGCATACGTACCGAAAAGATCATTTCACCGGTAATTGTGTGGGTTTTGATTAGAAATTGATTGCAATGTTGCTGCTGCTGGCACTCAGAGACGCAAGAATTCGGTGACCTAATCTGATTTTTCTTGGTTATTCATCCGCATTTGCTTTACGTAATGGAAACCGTACATGAGGTTCGGTGTTGCCGCGTAGGTACAGTTCGAACGAGACCTCATCATCAGCACCCAATTCCATTCAACGCGCACCGCATCGAACCGCTTCGATCGGGCGCGAAAGCCATGTGGAGACAGCCGGAGAAGAGAAAAAAACTTCTCTCCAAAAAAAAAACTACAACCTTCGAACATGGAGGGAGGGAAAAAGTTTAATCGCTTCCATAACGATTGCATCTCGTTCGCTTCACGTGCGAGCCACTATTCTACCGACTTTCGTAACCATGCGCAAAAGCCGACTTCGACGCTGGCACCCCCCGGGGATTGGAGTCAAAGATCCGAGTTCCATCGCACTATTGATCGTACCGGTTCCATCCAATTTCGGAGGGTCTCAATTATGCTGCGTGCCACACAGGGTCAAGGTTTTTTGGCACCAGCTGGAAAACGCTCACCCGCACCCGCGTATTATTGGTGCGGAAGAATACATGCTAATTCCAAATCGATGGGAATTAGAAGACCGTGTGATCGAGTTGAGAAAGAGATGGCTTCCTTTTTTTTTTATTGGCTTCCCGTGAGAATCACTCCTCCCTTGTCATCCAAAAATTTGTCGATCTTCTCCTGGAGCTCCCGCCCAGCCGTCCGGGTAAGGTATTTTCCATCCCGTTGTTTCGGTTGCCTCGCATAGTATCCACTTTTCCATCGATTTCCATCCATCGGTCCGAGGGAGCCCGTGGTCCAAGCGCCCTACAGCGCATCCGTAAGAAGCTACCCGAAAAGTAGGTCTCGGTGTCGAGTTGAAAACATTTTCACCCTCCCGTGTGCCGTCCGCGAACCGCTCCGGTCCGATACCACCCGGTGGCACGAGTTGCTTTTCCCTCTGTGGCTTTGGTTTTCGGTGCACGATCGATAGGCGAGACGTACTTTCCGTTCGAGCGCCATCGTCGCGCCCGAAATGGCACAAATAATTTGAAATTAAGATACGTTTCGGATCCAGTGCAGTGAGCGAAGGGGAGACGGGCAGGAATTGGGTATGTTCGTGTCTTGAGTAGGTAATTTTTTTTTTTTTGTAGCTTTTATCGTCTATTTTTCCCATTTTTGCGACCGGATCGTTCGCCGCGGGAACGGTCGCCGCACGGAAGGGAGTTGTACCGTGCAAATGCTTTTGAACGGTTCGAAAGCCTATCGGCAGCTGATGTAAATGTGATTTGCACGGTACAGTGGGATGAGATGAGTGGCGGTTGTAGCCGTAGAACGGTATGTGGAGGTTCGTTAAGCTGTTTCATTAACATGCCCAGGGTGTGATGAAAGCAAGCGACACAAACGATCATTATGAACAATCAATCTTCGACGAGAATTAAAGTATTAATTCGAGCTATCAACAATTCAATTTTTTTATGGAAAAGATATTTAAGCCAAAGGTTTTGTTGTGAACTAAAAAATAAAATGTTGGATTATGATAATTCATTTTATTTCTAAATGCAATAAAATACCAACGTTGTTCTTATATCGTCTTAAGTTGTGACTACTTAAGCTTTTATGCTACTTCGAAAATTTTAAGAATGCTTTATAATGCTAAAACAGTCATTTTTATTTTGAAACAATAGCAATATTAAAAAAAAACAATATTGCATAATTTAATGAAATCTGATGCTGTTGCAAATTTTAAAGCTTAAAATATAAACACGCTGATAGCAAATCTTTCATGGACGAACTGTGAAGAAAACTTTATTTACGACTTTGAAACAAATAATGAAGATAAATTTTTTGCCGCATCTTCAAGGCATGATGCATAATTTTTGTTGGCTACCGAAAATTTAATAAATCAACAATAATAAATAGATTACCGGCTCAAGTTCTACAAAAATGCATTGATAAAAATCTCTATATAATAGTTTTAAATAGAAGATGCATGAAAATGTAAAACAATAAAGTACATTTTAATATTAAATGTGAAACGTATTGACGTACAGTACATTCAAGATGAACAAACAATAATTAAAACACTCCAAACAACGTCATACAATTTGGCTCCAAAAAATCTTTTTTTTTATTGTTTTGGGCAAACAGAAACTTCTGCTATGGTTTCACACGCCTTCATCATCAAGTTTTCAATAGTTGTCCATAATTTTCGATTTGCTTATACATCCAATATTATTGGAAAAAATCTTATTCTTTCGATGCCATCAACTTTCCCTCCATTTTACACTGTTGCTGAGGCTGCGGCGGCGGCGCTAAGTTCGTGATAAATCATCACCATCGAGTGAAAACTCAATCCACGCACCCAATCGTGGTACAAACGTACCCAAAGTCCCGCCCGTGCCGCCGGTGTCGGGAAAACAATAGCCCGGCGAACAACAATAATACTCAAAATCACACCACTAACGAGCTGAGGAGGAGATCACCACGCCAAAACGATCGTCCCTAAACAAAGCTGTCACGAGTCCCACCACCGAGATCGACCAACGGTGCGATCATAAATCATTCATCAATAAATCATTCACCGGCGAGCTTTTTTTCTCCCCGTGCGAGCAGCCCACAGTCGGCGGACTAAATGAGGCACTGATTACCCTACTTAGTGAGCCATTTTCTCCGCCGACACTAATCACCCTTATCGCCGAGGAAGGAAGGAGCAGCGGTGAGGTGGGTGACTGCAACGTCCGGCGCCAATGAAGCTATAACTGTCGCTGGTCACTTCGCGTGGATCGGATCAGATTCACTCAGGTGCGCATCGTCATGTGTTCGGAGATGTGTTCTGACTCCGGCCGGGATCTAGGTCGGCAGACGATTCGCGGTTCGCGACAACCACCGGACGCGTGTCGTTTCCTAGCGAACGAGTTCTTATCCACTGGGTCCTCTCTAGAGGCATTCCAGAACCGTTACATTGGGGTGTGTATCTACTGTTAGAATTCCTCGCCACCAGGGAATTCGCTTCCTGTTCTGTCCATCCAACCCGAAGGATGTTATCAATTAGTTGGGCAAAGGGTCCTCCATGTCGTGCGGGTCATTACTCAACCGGCTTCATCCCGATCGGGCCGGATATTACACAACACAGCCTGCAGTGCGTCATCCCAGCTGGAACAGCTATTTCCGCCAGCAGCGCGTCACCAACCCTTGCCATCGCCACCGGCGCGAATTAACGCCACGAATTACAACGGTACAAAACACAAACGAGCACCGGTCCGGATGCTAACCACACCTGATTGGAGCAGCTGACATGCCGGTACAAGAAAGCACGTCCCCGTTCATCACTGGCACTACCGTCGCGATGAAATCATCGATCGAACGTATGGCCCGGGGACGTGGTGTGACAGATTCTCTTGAAAACCACGCTTTAACGCTCGACTTGGAAAGTTTTTGATTCACTCCATAAGTGCGTTTGTGGGAGCGACGGCCTGCGAGCGGTTTGCGGTGGGTTCGGGAAAGGCAGTGAAAATCCCCTCCAGGGGCCTCCAGGGATGCGCCGGAACGATTCGGTCGGCGCGTGAAAGCAAGTTTAATTAAGTTTGGCGAAATTAATTGACAACGGTTGCCGCTGAATGACGCACGAAGGTTCACTTGAAGGAAGGTCAATGTCGTGCGTTGGAGAGCGAAAGTGACGGAGACAAGGAAAGACACATTTTAATCAGTCGCAATACATTTTTCATTAAAATTTTAATTATAAACAGATTGAGGGACGCTTTTCGTTGCGTTGGTTGACATATTCCGCCAAACAAGTTATTTCTTTTATTTTGCAAAAATCTAATAGCATTCCTTTCACTCAGAAAATGTTCCATTACATCCCTTTTTAAATTTGTGACGCGCCGCATCCGCATTATAATAGCTTCCATCACAATCGATTGAAATATGGGTCCCTCGGGGGAAACATGCCTACTGAGATTGATTTACTGCTTATTGCAATCTATTTTGATGCAACATTTCGCACCAGTCCATTCCTGCAGCCATTCTCGATGCATTCACTGGCGCGGCCAGACTCGCTCTTTTTTTTTCTTCAAAAATAGCAGCACGATAAAAAAAACCTGCCGTACGGAACGGAACGAAAATATGCAAAATCCCCACAAGAAGAAACCAACGGCGGCGACGCACACTCACTCAACTTTCTATCCGCTAATATGCTACCCATTCAAATGTACCCACCCGCTGTACGTCGGTGCTGCAACAGCAGTGCGCCTCCACTTCAGAAGCTGCACGAGAAGCTGCGCGAGGTGGCGCGAGTTCACGCGAGTTCACTTTCACATTTTACATCCACGTCCATCGGCGCACAACCGGCAGACGCGGAGCATAATGCCTCATGCAGTTTTCGGGACGCAACCGCAGAGAATAGCCTGCGAAAGGAGGCGCACAAAGGTGCACGGAACGTTGCGAACCGTACCGGCGCGGAGGAGTTGCGCGGAGTGTGTGTAAATACGATTCGATAAACATATATTTAACTCACTTTCATCGTTCTCGCGCCTTATTGACACTGAATGCCGTTCACTATGACGGCCACGAAACAACACAAAAAAAAACAAAAAAAAACATAGAAAGCCAATCGCGGTTTCAGCGGTTTGTAAGCCAGTTTGGTGAACGGAGAAGTTGGAAGGAACACGACTGAAATTGTCCAGAGGATTTGCCTAAACCTTCGTCACACATGATTAGTTCCCGGTTCAACTTTTCTTCCCGCCTGCTAACACATTCCCTCAATCGCACACCCAGCGATTTGAATGGCTTGAATTCAAGCGACATGTGACACAGATGGTGACATGCGTCATCCTCACGCCCGCTCTCCCATTGTGGAAGTGTGTTTCCTGACGTTTCTCGGAAGGCCCCGCACGTGAAAGCTGACTCCGACGGCACATTTGGCACCGACCGTCGGTGGCTTTCCCATAGGAAATCGATATTTGCACAGGGCGCGCTGGCCGTATGTAAGATCGGTAACAATAGATCCGGTCAGGTGTGCTGGGACACCACAGCGGAAGGATTTGGGGTTTTTGAGCGATGTGTGGAGAACATAATGTATAATCATAGAGACTGCAAAGCAGGAGTGTGAAACTTTTGTTTTAATTTAAATTCGTTTAACGCATGGCCTTTCGCTAATTTATGAGATAAATTTTATGCAACGGTAACATGGAATTGAGGGTAAAGAAAATTGAAGCATAGAATCGAGTGTTTTCCAATTGGATTAGAAACTTATCTTGAATAGTTCACATTCATCAAGTCCTTATGTTTGTCCAACAAGTGACGAAAGCGGTTGACCAAGAAATTTATTTCGAATCGTTTCTTATTATTAAAACCCGCAACATAAAAATGGATAAAACTGTGATCCTGCTTTATCTGACTTCCATGCAAAAATCTGTAAAAACCCCATTTGCTCAAGGTCTTAAAGTGATTATTCATAGGTCAATATGTGGCTTGAGTTTATCACAAGTGTGTATTTCGATGTTTTTGACATTGTTGAATGTTATCCTATGAAGATTTGGCGATTATTACTAGCAGCACATTAACTGAGTCATAATGAAAAACGCGAATCTAACATTTAGTACTCTAAACTTTCATGCTTTTAATTGTTTTGATTTATTCTGAGTGAGCTGAAGACAAACAAATTTAACTAGCTTATAAAATTGTTATCACCGCAGTGTAAAATGGTATCGTAATTGTCAGAACTGTATCCCATCTTAATCAGTATGGGATTTTGATTTTTTTTTCAGTTGACTTATAGTTCACCACTTTAGAATGTATTTTAATTAGTATTAATTAGATTATTACATTGTTTCGTTAGTTTATTATCATTTCGTTTGTTATTCATTACTATAATTTTATTTTTCAATGTTACAATTTAAGCTGTGAAGGCCTTTCGATTGATTTCAATTGATATTTATCTTTCGATATCTTTTCCATAAACCCTTTAGTTTTCTCTTTAAAATCAGACTATTGCTGTAAACAAAATAAAAAACACTTCTAGCCACGTTATAAATTACGACCTACTCTAAAGCCACCGATGGGTTCCGACTACCCTACGAAATTAAATAATCAGCTTGTTTTTCTTCCAAACCACCCAGATCCGGCCGACGTTCTAGCCAGATTTCTACACGCTAATTCGTAAAATAATAGCCGCCTAATTGTAGCCGGTGGTGGAGAATTTGCTGCAATCATCTGCGCACACACTTCCACACGCGCACTAGCGGTACTGCTACCCTCTCTTGGCGGGGGAGTGGGGCACGCTCGTCCCTGCACCTGCACCGGCACCAGAATCCGCACAGAATCCAAAGAATCCGGTTGAGAGCGAGCCACACAAACAACAAACCCCACACACGCTCGCGCTTAAACAAAATGCAAACCTTGCCTCGAGGGAAGAAAATCCGTACCGACGCGAACGTGCAGACAATGTATCTGTGTGTGTGTGTGCCAAACGAAACTCTCGAGGTCAAATACCTTCTAACGGCTCGCAAGCCAGGAACTGACCGACCAATCGACGGGCTTAGCTTTGAGAAATTTCCGAACCAGATCGGTTAGAGAAGGAGATGTGTATGAGTTTTTTTCTCTGTTAACTTCATTTTTTCATCGCAGAGCGATAATAAAAAGCGTGAATCTGTTTATTACCTAACGCATGGGAACTGTTGGGCGCCTCCTCACCCCGTCTGAACCCAACAGCCAGTCTTATCAGGTGGCTAATGGACGCATTTTAAATAGAAAGGTGAATAAAAGTTTTACTTTTATTATTTCTACCACATCCTCGTGCCGACCGCCATGTCGCCAAAAAATTGTGCTGCTGCAAAATTGTGCCAAAACAACTCTTGTCTACGACTGTCGTATGCAAATTTGTGTCCACTTTTACTTTTCGTACCAAACAGTCGACGTGCCTTAAACTTGGATCGATGGCTTCTTTTCTTCCGCACGATGGGTAGAATACACAAAACCAGTTACCCTATAATCATTTGTCACCTTTCCAAAATTCATGCGAGTGCGGTTCAGCAGCTCCGGTAACGCTGTCCGATCGGCGGTGCTGCAAAAAAACACCCACACACACACACACACACAAAGATACAAAAAATTACACAGCAGCATAAATTCCACCGTGCATCAGCAATGAAGAGAAAGCGACGATATCGACGCTTCCGTTTGCCACGAAAATCGGCATCGAAAACCGAATCCACCCGCGGCTCGCTTCTGGAAGCCATGCGAGGAAAAGCTCCGTTGCATCGATTTTCCAATGGTGCTTCGGTCGACCTTTTTCCGTTCACCCGATAGCGCCCGGAGGAAGCGCTCTAATCGGGTTTAATACAATCCGCACGATTAACCCTAGCTTCCCCCGTAAAGAGAGAAAGGCAGCGAGAGAGAGAGAGAGAGAGAGACAGTGTAGCGGAGAGAGAACGGAAAAAAATACAACAACAACGCGAGAGACACTACCAAACAAGGCGCGTCACGCTTTTTCCCCACATTTCCACACCTCGAACGCCGTGCTACTCGCAGCCAGTCCGGGAACGGCAAAACTAACTTTCCATTCTTAAAGCTCCCTTTTCTGGGGGAAGCCGCGTACTGTATCGGTTTTCTAGTCGTTTTCAATTCCCGTCCAAGCGATGCTAGGTTTCCTTTAACGCTGGGTACGATCGAACTGATTTCAGAGCCAAATCGGTTCATCCAACACAGAAAAAAAAACATCAAAATAGTAAATGAACCGCTCGAGCCGGGTGGAAAATTTAATTTCAAATGCATCCCTGCCAAATGTCCATTACCGTGTGGGAATAATGGGGAGTGAGAGGGAAGGAATTTGATTAATGTTTGCTACCCCCCCAACGGATTATTTCGGAGTGACGAGTGCGCTTCCCTCCGTTAATCGACCGATTACTACCACCACTGGACCCTCCTGCCCGACGAACAATCGTGGCAGCGCGAACGAAGATCGCAACAATCGAACGATCGGTTTCGATTTCTTTCCGATCTGCTCCCCGCACCCTATTCACACACACACACACACAGCCACCGCCAAGGCGTCCAAAAGTCAATGTCCAAAATTACCGGCTCGCGGCAAACTCCTTCCACTTTCCTGGCCTTCAAGACTCCTTCTGGCGCCATGCAGCCGAACCAAACCGATGCTTTCGGTGCTTTCGGTCGATGGAAAGTGAAAACTGCGTCCATTTTTGGATACTTTTTTCATGCCACTGGTCACCTTCATGTTGGTGTGCGTGTGTGTCTTTTTTTATTTTTCGCAAACAACAAACCTGACATTTTCGTGATAATGAGCACGGCAATTTGGTCGGCCGATGAGTTCATCTTCTCTTTGACGGTGGCGTCAACGCTCTCTGGGGCCATTTTATGGTTTTTTTCCTTCTCGTTTTGTGTTTGTGGTAGATCCTTGCTTTTTATTATTATTTATTATTTATTCACATTGTAGACGGACAAACAATACGCTACTCCATGAAAGCTTGTGGAGGGATGTTTTTGTATTCCAATCCTTTCAAGACGTCAAACCTGTCTGGACACCATTGTTCGAGCACGTGAAAGGAAACTATGGTGGAGAAATTTTTCAAAATTACCGAAATTCATGATACGCTTGAAAGGAAAAATAAAATGATGCAGTATATCTTTCCACCAACTGTAAAAACTGACCCACCCGAACAAACCACATTCACCGTCTGAAGCAACACATTAAAATCCACTTTTCAGATTCCCGTACCGATCGCAACACGTGTGAATCTTTTTATCGCAAACGGTGGCTATTTGAAGCTGTTTAAAACTGAGCTCGTGCGCATAAAACCGGTTCATTCTTAAGCCTCAGCAACAATCACAACTACCTTGTGAATGTCCTGTTTCCCGGATAAGGTGGGTTTTACGTTCCTTGTGTATTTTTTTTCCTCCACATCCAACACGGAGAAAGTTGTATCAAAACAACAGTAAGCGAATGCCGGATGCCTCGCCCGGATCTGAGCATGACTTGCTGGTTAACCGTTCACGGTTATTTAAAATGCAGCGTGTTTGTGCGATGAATTCCATCAGGAACAGAGTGTTTGTAGTTCACGGCAGGAACATGATTAAAGCGAATAGAATAGAAGCATCTTGCTCGTTGATCAAATCGAAGGAATCTAGAAGGAAAACAACGTTTTAACGACGTTTTCATCTTGTGTGGAAGATGAATCAGGGGAACAATGGGAAGGAACTTTTTCTACGTTCTTTATGGCTTGATAGACTCAAAACACTGTCATGAGATTGAAAGCGCTTCGCGTCATATGACGAACTGAAAGAGAATGTGATTATACAACTTTATTACTGTTGATGCCACGCTGCGATTCACAATATCGATACTGACAGGTTAAACAATAAAATATTCAATACGAACCAACTTTAGTTGTGGGAACTAAAAGATGAAATCGATAAAACAAAATGATTTAAATCTTACGAATTGAATTATTTATAGCAAACAATATTAAAAATTTCTTCGAAGATGAAAGTTTATAACCAATTTTTTGCCCAAAACGGATGAAATAAAGAGATAAGAATAGGAGATTTTTGTTATCTTCTTGCTTTCGATTAATAATTTTACTGCATCGAAACTCGATTTTTTGTCAAATTTAAAAAATTTATAATTTTTATTTAAACGATGTTAAAGCATAAAATGTATCTTCCTTTCCTTTCACACAAATACCACCTTTAAGTCTGTATTCTTGTTAATAGATTTAACCATGCCACACACAATCAAATAATAATTTTATCAGAATATCTATGAATATATCGCCAAGAAAACACTGACTCATCAAAATTTGCCTGATTCCATTCCACTTCTTTCCCCATTCCAAAAATTTCCTCGCAGCAATGCGTTAGTCTCCTGATTAGTCACGGTTGCATTATCGTCAACGATTTCGCTTTCATTGCCCTCGACCTAAGAAACAAAGCAACAAAAGCATAAACGACCTAACAAGAATCATCGACCTTAACGCCACACTTCCACCGCGATCGCAGCTTTCCCGAGCCAACTTGTCACAGATCTCCGGTGGGACGTAAATAAAACTCCAAAAAGCCAACGGCCTCTTAACTCACCCACTCCACCACTCTGTTTCGCTAACCTACATCGTCGCTCCCGCTCCAGCCACGCGGCTGACCGAAATCATAAACCGTCAAATCCCTTCCAAAAAACAAAAAAAAATACAAATACCGGAGACCGTCGTTTCGTTTCGTTTGCACCTCGAACAGAACGCACGAAACAGGGAAAACTATAAACGGACGCACCGACCCGCTGACTTACTGGCTGACTGACGTGTAGCGTTTGCGTTGGAACACAACCGCAGTCCGGCTTGGTTAGGAAACCGGAAAACGGTTAATCCACCGAGTCGTAGCTTGACGCCCGAAACGGAACTGAATCGTCTCTTTCGCACAAAACGCGCTCACAATGCTCGGGGTGATTTTATGTGCTTTGTTGCCGGTGCACTTACTACATCCCTTTCCAGCCGGACCCCAACGTTCCGCTACGGGTAATCGGGTCGAGGTTGCACTGGACACATTAAACATTTAATGTCACGAGATGTTTTTTTTTTGTTTGTTTTTTTTTTGTTTTGCTTAGTTCATATTTTGGTCCGTCTGTTTTATGTTCCAGTTTATTAATGCCCTCTTCCCTCGGCGGTTTTATAGATGCATTTTTACCACCGATGGCGCCACATTCGTTGGCTATATTTTTGCGCTAGTCTCGAAAAAATAAAAACAAATAGACGATAGACGGACGCAGCTGTGCTTTCCCAAGAAAGGAAGCAATTTTATTTGCCTTCTCCCGAACGCACGCCGTAGGTTTTGGCGAACAAACTTACGGCGTATCGTAGTACTCTACTCGTGTTGGTCGAAAGTGACAGGACCGTAAATGGCAACCTTTCCTGCAACGGGTGAACACGAACAGCTATGGAATTACTACCAGGCTAAGAAGCACCATTTGCTTCAATGCTGATAATGGTTCCACGCGGAAAATGCCTATCTTATCATGTAATCAACATTCAAATGACCGAGAGCGTACCAAATTAACGGAACCGGAAGAGCAGTTACCGTAAAACGGAAAGCTAAAAGACAAATTAATTAATTTTTAATTTAAATCTACTTAATGAGATATTGTTTTATGGTTTAATTTTTATTTCTCTCGAAGAAAAGGCCTGCTTTCCACGCAGAAAACAATATGGATCATTTCGATGCAACGATTAACCAAACCAATCATTATATTGATTACAAAAAAAAGCCATCCATTTTCGCTGCCAATCTCGATCTCGCTGGATACCGATCGATTTTCACTTCACGCTCAGCCAACTAGGGCACCACGAGCAGTGCGGTGCTGCAGGATTTAGTTCAGTTTCGTTCCAATTCTTTTCCTGCGTTTCCCATGGCGCGGAACGGGTGGAGAATCACTTTTCCCTCAACGCTCCCCCCCCCCTCCCCCTTTCGAAGCGTTGCTGTTTCGGGTGCGAGCCCCGATTTTCACACTGCCGCTGGCCCGAAAGTGAAGCCACCCGAGAGGGATCGCTTTATAAACGCGGCAATCCTCTGGAAATGTTCTTTCGCTCACTTTTAACGCTTTCTAACGCTGAAAGGAAAATCCCCATCAACATCTGCGAAAAAAAAGGTGGAAGAGTTCTGCTGGGACTAGGTAAATAGAAACGTGTTCCAGCTGGGCGATTTTCCAACGGGGTCGCGATGATTTTCCTTTCAATTTCAGCCACACACATACGTTCTTATCTTGGTGGCTTTTGTTTCTTTATTTTTTTTTCTTCAAGAAACTCTCATTAAACTCTTCCACCCGACTAGATTGGCTCCAAAGCAATTCGTGTTCTGAATTATGCTTATGACAACTTTATTTCTGAATTATTTCGCTGTGACAACTTTCGACGCATTCGACGTGCAACCACGGTTAGAAGCGTTTAACGATGCGCATTATTTTTTACCTCCACATCCGGTCGCAAAAACGGTCCGCGCGTTGTTTGGTGAAGGAAAGTCCAAAACAAACATCCATCGTCGACCGAACCCAAAAAAGCGTGGGTTTGATATTTTTTTTCTTTTGCTGTTCAGCGAGCCGATCATAAAATTAGCAACCGGTCGATTTCCGTCTCCCTTATGGGTTTGCTATTTTCGGAAAATAAAACCCCGGGGTCAATCGGCCGGTGCCGACCGCTTATCGGAGAGGGAAAGTTTTCGTGTTTTTTTATGCAGGTTATGAAAACATTAGGAGGGATGCTTTTATTCAGCGAAGTTTTTTTTTCCCTCCCCGCAGCGGGAATAAAAATTTCTGTTGTGCACCTGAACAAATCCGTGCTCATTTTGAATTCACTCGGGAGAGGGCGGAAAAGGGTAACAAGTGAGCAAAGCTGTGGCTCGTATTAAAATTCGGACCCGCGTGATGGGTATTATTTTGCCAACGCTGCTCATTTGCTTTCGTTAGCTCCAATCGCAAGTGACCATTTTCTCACCGCAGCTGTTTCGAACTCTTACGAGCATTTTTTTTTAAACAAATTTCATTTCATTGATCGTCGCAAATACCTTATGGTACCTGTAAAATACGCCAAAAATCATCAAATGCGTTCAAAGTTTATTTAGGGTATGAAGACGAAAAACAGCAAAAAAATAATATTGCCCACCAGATGACGTCGTTCACTCACCGTTGCCAATTCGCTGGCTTAAGCGAAACCGAGGGCAACATGAAACAAAACAAAATCGATCTTAACGGATAGGTTGCAGCAGAGGAAGAGGACGCTTCACGTCAACGGCAAGCACAATAAAACCAACACGGGAAAGGATGACCGCCATGGCCGCCACCGTTGTTGTGTCTTTACGGTATGCTTTGAACTTTTTGTGTTGGAGCTTGTAAGCGAGCGAGGGTTGTAAATAAATTAAATAAGCTGACGTTGAATGACTCCGAAGCCGGTAGTAAACTTTTGACGGATTTTGGGTAATAAAAATCTCACAAAACAGTGCTGAGAACATCATTATGATTTGGTACCAACGATAATTTTGGTCATTATAATAAATCGTTCGTGAAAAAAGGTTAGAAAATATTAAACAAAGTTGGGTAATATTAATGAAGTATTTAGAAAAATAGTGAATCCCAAATAATACACCCGTATTTGTTCATAAGCACAAAAAAGCAGACGATTTTTATCAAAATAATTTCAAGTACATGTCAAAGAGAGCGTTTTGCTCCAAAACAGGCACCAATTATTTCACATATATAATATTCAAAAATTTTAAATTAACATATAAAATTCCAGCAGTATATATACAACGTTTTGTAAGGCATTGAGATAAACTAATTAAAAAAAATTAGTGCAACAGATCACATCAATATACATAATTTATTTATCGTATGTCAACGCCAGTTGCCAAAAAAATTTTCAACTGACGCGCTTTTTAAAGTGTTTGAAATTCGATACAATTCAACATAATTTACTCATATTTTCTTTTTCTTCTATTTTCAGGTGAGACTACTCTGCTGCTACGTTTAAGTTCATCGATTTAAAGCGAGCTAATCAAGCATTCAGAGTGTAAACATGCAAAAATAGGAACAGTAGCAGGTCAGAAAACATGTTGCTCATGCAACACTCTCTCACCAGAATATGAATAGATTTCGACCGTTAAGCATGCATTCACGATTGCATTCATCCGTCCGAGGAGAGAAGCCTTTGAAATTACCACGTACCGAAGCAACTGCAAATAGCCAGTTAAGAATATGACGATCATTTAAATGGACAACGGTGTCTCTCGGAAGCCCTTCGTTCGTTCTTGGGCACCAAGAACAAGCCACCAATCTACTCGCATTACATGGGTATTCATTACGCCGAGGCAGAACCCGGGCTCCGCCGAGTTCCACCGTTCCAACTTGGCTCGAGCACGGATCAGGACCCTTCTGGGTGCATCGTTCCCGTGTGTACGAAGCTGCAATCAATCACGTCCGGCGAATCAGGCGGTCCGGTCTTCTCTCCCGGCGGCTCGGTGATGGATGGCAACCGAGCGCCAAGGGTTCCGTCGGATCGTGTCTCGCATATATGCCGACGCTTCCAAACCGATCCAACATTTGTCGCACGGTGCAAACGCATTTGCAGCGGCGTTTGTGCGTGTGTGTGTGTATGTGTTTGTATGTTTACGGGATGTATGGCGCACTTGCTGCCATCGGTACAGCGAAAACTACGGGAATGTTCCACATTTGACCGGCTGGTTGGGTCGGGCGAAAAACCGGCGCGGAGGAATCCAGGACATAACGGGAATAACGAGTCGGGCGAGCTCGCGGTGTGTTACGCTCCTCTTCCTCCCCTTCCCAATGAACTCGGACTCGTGTGCGTGTTAGTGCCCACCCGGACAGGGCATCCATTTGCCCGCAGTATGCGCTGTCCGAAGCGCATCGAAACGTGCTGAGCAGTTTGACAAACTATCACCTTGCCAGTTGCGTACCCACGATGACGAGTCAACTGCCATCCCCTGACCCGTCACCGTACGATTTCAGTGTGAGCGACGGTTGCTATCATATGCTATCCGGATGCGCGAACGTTCGAAATCGAAATCCATTGAGGAAACTATCCCGGTGGGATGGACAGGGTTTCTCTCACTATCTCAGATATATTCTTGTATTACAATTAATAATGGAAAAATATATGAGTACGGATGGTAATAATAGCCACGACAGAACCATCAATGCAATAATAAAAAAATGAAGGTTCAAATGTTATCTCGATTAGCGAATATCCCAAGATAAGTATTGTTAAAACGATACAAAGTTAAAAATCGAACCTGAGTTTGCACTATACAAGCCCCAATTGCTAACAAATTCAAAACTAAGATAAAGCGGTCTCTAAACTAAGCTTTTAAAAGGTCAGTTTGTATCAAAATCTGAAAGGGAATATTCTCTTTTTATTACGAAACACAAACATTCATTATTTTCACCCGAAATATGTCATCACTTTTTAACACCATAAAATGGTAAAAATGTGAATCACCCCTGTAAACCCCTGTGAATCACCTTAAGGAAGGGTTGCTGCTTAGCAGCTGTTATACACTCATATAACCTCTCACTCACCTCACACGTTTCAATACCAAATTTTGATCGACGTTAGCGATTTTACTACCTTTATGCTTACATGCCTTCCATTAAAACAGTAACGAAATCAATTCTAAACCGAATGGCCGACTAATTGCGGTTGAAGATCACTCCCGATCTGGGCTTGCGTGCTTACGTTTTAATTCGTTGCTTACAACGATTGCAAACACTCCAAGAATCGGGTCAAGAATGATGATGATGATGATTATCATAAGGTGGAAAAAAAAAATCATCCCCCACCTCGCTGGAATGCAGCTCTATTTATAGATCGTTCATTCTACCGTTTTGTGTTTTACGTTTGCTTTATCCGACCACATTACGGATGCGTTCATCATTCGGCATTTTCTTGAAGATCTTTCCCACCACCTGCCGCGGATAGGTAGACGTTTACATTTTGTTTTCGGAGAAATTCTCCGAAACGGTGCGCGCCGTACGTGCACGACCGAAAACTTTCTTTCCGATATGTCATCAAATTCCCGTTTCGATTCAATGATATTCACTTTCAGTGGTACGACCGGTGGTAGCTGGGGTGGGGCTGACCTAGAAAACGGAAAACACCGCAGCCGAGTAAGTCACTCCCGAAGCTCCCGGCCGGAGGGTTGACTTTACAATTTTCTAATTCACGCCAAACTGCTCATCGGCCGCCTGAGAAATGGGCCGATGAGCTGTTGCAAATTATCACACCCCCTCCCCGAGCCGTGGCGTTTTCGTCCCTCTCCATCGCGATATGAACGTTCTCAGATGACCTATTTTAGGCTTTTTGGGTTGCTTCCTTTTCGTGGCGCTTCGTTGGAAGAATCTTGCGAGAAGATTAAGCACAACCTACCTCTGCGCGTTCTATGCACGTATGCGCTGAGAACGGTACCGGACGCTTCTACGATTTTTTTCGTCCTCCATCATTTTATAATTTGCTCACTTCGTTCATGGCGAATTATGAACAGGAGCCAGCTAAATCGGCATCTTGTGCCGATTTCGCCATAATTCTGATGCTAAATCGCTTGCTCATTAAGGTTCAACAAAGAATCGCGAGTTTCGGTTATTTTTCCAACCACCGTAGGGTTTTTTTTGCTTTTTTTTGTGAAAGAAACCACCGTTCGAGGAAGATTTGTGAGACCCATGTGTTTTTCATCCCGCGAACAGATACCTTCGAAAACAGTCGAACCGCGGAGAATAAGTTTGAATAAATCCCGATTGGCCGAATTTCTCACGCCACTGACACGTTACTAAATGTGCCAAATTAGAATGAGTTTGCGTTGTTGAAGCAAATCGATACTTTTCTAGCCGCGAGATAACTTTATTATAAAAATAGAAAAAGTTCCATCTTCACATTCCAGCTATGTTGTGGAAAAATTATCACAACAAAATTCA